>JAHDVE020012388.1:0-278222 GCA_022606495.2 Halesus radiatus | reverse complement strand
GGACCTCTACCTATCCGGGGTAACCGCTTATCCAACTTAGCTAATGAGACCAGTTCAATTTACGCCATCTACACCGATATCATACTTCAAGTGCAAGACTTGTTAATATTATCCTCCATTTTTAAATCCCATATTATTGGCTGCTATCCTTATGATGATCTCAAAGTTCTACCCGAACACAATTGCAATCGGAATAGAGTCTCGGATATACCTACCCGATTTTTATTCATATGAAACGTCTATTGACTTATTTTACAAGTCTGGAAAGAAATATTCAATTTATTTTTTATAACTTATTGAAGTTTGTAAGCTTCGTTGTAATATTTAATCATTGAAGAAGATAATATTACTCAATAGAAGAATATTTTGTAAAACAACTATCTCCCACTCCACTAATTAAATACATATAGGTATTAAGCACACACAGATTTCCTATATTTCTAATTGACTCAAGCCAACCTTTGAAACCACGAACTTTGGTCCCAGAGGCAAAGATCTGACCGTTCGGAGGATCTCATTGTATAAGAAATTAAAATCTTTAAAGCGTTTTTAAGAAAACATAAAAACGTAAGTTTTAATTCGCATTAAACTGTAAGAAAAAATAAAGAACACCTACGATAGAAAAAAAACCTGCGGCTATGCATGGGTGGGTAATCTTTGAATTCTTAAATAATTGTGAATTGTTTATACCTTTTGAAAAGACATAAAAATATGTTTGACTGTAAATACGTTTCTAATATAGACCTACTAACAAGTTGATCTCAATTTTACATATATATTAGCAGACACCACTTTTCTCCTATATTAATAATTGTTGCTGAAAATAAAACACTTTGGTTTTCCTTTTGTGAAAGATTGACTTGTTCCCATAGATAATCAGTGGTGTGCAACCTTTTTAACGCTGTGGCCAATTTATTCATTGTTAAAATTCATTTATAAACAAATACCAAATAACTAAACGATCGTTCTTCCATTCACATTTGCGTAACATATTCTCCTTACACTCCTACAAATACTTCTGTGGTAAAGGTGTAAATACTTCTGTGTCGAAAATAATTATTTTTTAAACAATCAAACGCAGTGGCGGTTCACATTGATAGTTAAATCGGAGATTGAGAGAAAGGACCTACTACATGGCAATTAAAGTATATAACAACCTTCCGCGTAACTTCAAACAAACACTCGATCTACGTCAATTTAAATCATCACTATAACAATTCCTCTGAGCAAATATCACTACACCTTAAGAGGAACGGCTGCGCTGCCTGTTTCATACAAAACTTAATTTTGGATTTGAGGCCAAAAAACTCACCTAAACCCAGTGATTTTTTTTTCATCAAAAAGTATAGTAAATATCTAGTACGAATTAGAAGTAATTGATTTATTTAAAAAAAAAAAATTTTAATGAGTGATCTCTTGGCAGCTGAAAGTACCACGCATGTCATCGCGTAGATTTCATTTAGTTTATTCGTTAAATTATTCGTAATGATTTATTCCTATGTTGTTTAACTTTTTCTGTGTTGTTTTTTTATTGAACTGTAATGAGTGTATTTATTTGAAATAATTTATATTTTACTATATAAATCAATGTTTTTTTTATTTCTTTTTGTACAGATATCTTTAAATATATTTTTTTGTTTTCTATATTAAATAATGTAAAGTGTGCTACACGTACGTTATACTGTTAACAAAATATCTATACATGGAAATGGACTAGTTGCTGCAACACGGCCCGGGCTAGCCTAGCAAGTAGGGAGCAATAAAAATGTCAAAAAATGTAAAATAAATATTAATTATTCAATTATACAATATCCTATGTCGGTATTTTCTTTAAGTATTCAGATTTTTCCTAGATCGAAAGGAATTTCATCATTAATTGTTATTGTGCTTAATTTGTAGAACTCCTGTTAATTTTTTGTTTTAAATTTAATTTAAATTAATTTTAATAATTTTATTATTAAGTTCTGCAAGTATTTTTAGTTTTTATTATTATGACAGCTGTTTCGGCGTTCAAAGCCATTTTCAAATTGTAGTTAATCCACATTGTGACGACTTATTCTTATGATTTTATTTACTCCCGCATTCTAATTTGGATGGGTTTTTAAAAATCGTAAAACCGATTTAGTCAGAAAATAATTCAAATTCTCTATTTTGTACGGTTTTTACATTTATAATGTGTTTCTCCGTATTTAAATGATAATGTTTTCGTAAATTATTTATGTGTTATATTGTTTTAATAATGTGAATATACTGAGAAGCGGTGAATATATAATTTTCCTTACTTTATTAATTAATGTTATATTAGGACCATTCGTTCGTTTATTAATTATATGTATTCACCGTTTCTAAATAAAATCATAAAAATAAGTCGTCACAATGTGGATTAATCACAGTTTGAAAATGACCTTGAAACAGCTGTCACAATAATAAAAACTAAGAATACGTGCAGAATTTCATCACATCACTGCACCAGCGATTAGAGACCTAGCAAGATAGAATTTGGTGATTCATGAAATCGTCTGTGGCTAATGAATATGTTCTTGTAGGTTGTAAATAAATTGTTTAAAATCGAAAACAACGTTTTTTTTTATACTTAAGTATCTTCAGTACATAATTAACTTGTTTTGAAAACAACCTTAAACACCGCAGAATTTTTTATTAGTTTGTGCTAATTTGTTGTTAATAAATCCCAGAGTCGCTACGCACTCGGGCAGCTAATAGAATCCTAAAGGTTTGCACGCTTCTACGGTTTGCCACTGGAGTGTCACAAGCATGAGACTGTACGAACTATTTCTTAAAAGAGAAAATCCCATAGACGCTGAATTCAAAACGAACGTATGGGATTCATTTCGGACTCGTTCTCGAGTAGTATTAATACGGACGGGCGGATTTTTTTTAGTGTGGTAAAATCATAATACAAGTTTGCTTTACTATGTTATCTTTTTTATATGAATTCATTGCGCAAACGCACTTTAAGAAAAACCATAACTGATTTTGATTTGTGGCGATTTCAGCGTGCACCTGCAAAAAAACGAGTAATTTATTTAGCAAATTGGACTGCAATGGACGTAAAAATGCCGCGGGTTGCGCACCACTGCCATAATATTCGCCGAGAGCGTTTTACCGAATCACTTTCACTTATTCATTAATTGGAGTTAATGAAAACTGCGTGGATTTGTGGGCACAGAATATCATAAATCGTGAGTGGCTCGAACAGCTTCGTATCTGGACCACACACTGCTCTAGTATATTACATTATAATATTGTACAATCTCATTCCACCAACAGCCGAGGTGAAAATAAAAAGGTAGATTTTTTTATCTTATTTGATGTTACATCAAACGCGGACACTCGTACGTAAGTAACACGTTAAAGAAATTTATGTTAATGCCGTTGTTAAATTGTAAAAACCAACCAAGCTGATATTCTTATGAAAAATATCATGTTTCGTCCTGTTGTTTATACTATATCGTTATATACATTTGTCTTCATTTGACGCTAAGGATAGAAGAAGTCGAGGACGTCCGAGGAACACATGGCACGATCAAGTGAATCGTGATAATATAGGTAGGTACATGTCTACTTCTGATAACAAAATGTCGTAGTACGTGTGTCGTCACCGATATCTCTGGGATTCATAAGGCGGAATGACAAGTCGTGGTGTCAGTAGTTATCATAAGGATAGCAGCCAATAATATGGGATTTATAAAAATGGAGGATAATATTAACAAGTCTTGAACTTGAAGTATGAGTGACTAAATTTATGATCCCTATTTAGTGTTTTTTTTTTGTATTGTACTTATGGTGTTACCAGTACAGAACGCGGGTTTATTGTAAGTAGGCAACTTTTCTTTGCTAAGTGAAGAAAAGTTGTTTACGAGTATGTACAAGTACAATATTCTACGCCATTCTATGTCAAATATTATTTACACATCTCCATATGCCAGAACTAAAGCATTCCCATTTGGAGAATTATTTGAGGCTGAAATTAGAGGGGGTAGCTTGGAGAGAAGGGAATGAAATGGTTTGGAAGTACCTGGTTATTCAGATCTGATCGCAAACATAGGTAAAATCATTTAAAGTAACGTTTCTATTTTGAATGTTGGTCTCTTATCGAGGTGATACTAAACAGAGTGTAGCTTTCACTCCGGAACTAGGTGCAAATTACCTAACCTATCTTATTATATTATTTACCTACGAATATTTAAATAGGAATCTACACATTATTTAAAGGTTTTCAATTCCCTAATCTGCTCTCTCAGAGACCTCCTGAATTCCATTTCGCTATCACATGCGTCTGTGGTCCTGACCTGGACTGGATTCCGAGACACCTAAGTATTACTGGAAATTAAATGGCGGATTCCATTGCTAAGGAAGCCACTGTTCACAATATTCCTGTTCCAGTTAGAGACTATTTCCCTATTCTAAAAACTAAATACAAATTCCAATGGTTCTCTGAATGGAAAACAGCTTCAACAGTACTCATTAATTGTATTCCTGTCAAGCCCTGGTTTCGTAAACACACTTGCATGCCAAAAAAAAATGTTACCTACATAACTCGAATGAGACTAGGTTACACTTATTTTCTCACTCATCTCGCCAGATTCCACATAGTCAGCTCGCCTTATTGTGATTGTGGGTCAGAGGATACTCTGGACCATAATGTCTTTGAGTGTCATCAATGACCAATTTCCAAACTTTCGCATGAATTGGTAAAACTTAAAATTGAACTCCCAACCAGTATTCCCTGCCTTCTTAGTCTCAACTCCCCCCAAATTAACAATTTATTAGCAAAATATGTTTATAAAAATGGCATTATAATTTAAGTCATTGGGGATAACACATAAATTTACATGGTAACTCATTTGCTTTAATTTTATTCGCCCAAATATTATATCCTGTTTAAAAGTAACTAACTTTAAGAACAATCTGTGCTATTAAAATCTAAACGATTAAACATGGCTAAGATCGCCCTTAATGGGTGACCGCCATAAAATAAGAAATAAAAAAATATGTATTTCTTCTCATATTTGACTTCCACGAATGATTTTTCAAACACAAATAATTTGTTTATTCGAATCGGTTCGGGAATTGAGCATAGAACTTTTCAAGAAGAAAAAGGTATAATTTTCCCATAGTACCTACCTAAATCAGACAGTAAGTAGGTACCTGTTAATGTTCTCTTACTATGTCGTTAGCCGAGGCGCACACCTTTTTTAAAGATTCCTTTCATTTCGTTTCGGTTTCAGTTTAATAGATGGCGGTCATAATCAAATTGCCCGAAGTCGTGAAAGTAGAACACTTACCTTTTGAGACTCACAAAATACACACATACTCGCACATGCAATTATAATATTAACATGGTTTGTGAAGGTGATTCACTTAGAATATATATAACACATGAATATGTAGGTAAATACGTTATGTAACAGTGCAGATTTCGAGTAAATGGTATATTTATTAAGGCCATTCATAATAAACTTCGGTATAAGATGCCAAGAGAAATCTAACATCCTCTGAATTCATATTAATATTTATGAATCAAGTGAGACTACTGGATCGCTAATTTAAAGAACGTTCTGAGATTGAAAGAAGTGTGAGAATGGAAGATGGAAAAGAGGAAGGTTAGAACACTGAGGTACTTATCTAGTATCTACGACTCTTGGAGTTGAACTTGGATATTATTTATGGACTCTAACGTAATTGTTAAGATGGAATGATCTAATGATACTTAACTTTGATTTTTTGTTGTTATGGTGAAATGAAGAGTTTAACTATTATATTACTACAGGATTTCACTCCTTACGGAGGACGTGTCATTCTCGATGTATGTAGTGAGAGAATTTATTGTGGAATTTTTATGGGCGGCTAGGTCGGTGTGGAATTTCTCGTATCGTGTAACAATTAATTCCTTTATCATAGGAGTGTTTATCTCTTTGTCTTTGTTTTTTTTGAGTCCGGCCGTTCTTCCCAACCATAGTGAGCAACCGTTGAGCCGAAATTTTGCCTCAACATTGTTCAAATGCATAAATACGCTCTTTCTAACGAAACTCTCGATCAAATTTACGATCAATTTAGGATATCGATTTATATGGGTTAAGTTCCGCTCAACTGAGGAATAATTATAAAAAGTGTCAACCTGTTGAAAAAATGTCAGTGAAATGTCAAACACCGTTATTAATTCGCGATCTATTTATAGCGATTCAAATATTGAATGATAAAGATTTATTTCCGTTTCCGAATGTCAAAACATGTTTTTCGTTTTAAATAAAATTGAAGAGAATCTAACTCATTTTACTTATTCTAAGCTACGTTTTGTCTTATTCTTTACCAAAAAAATGTCGAATGTCAAATGTGAGTCTATGAAAGTGGGCGGGTACTATTTTATTTTCTATGAAAATGGGTGGGCACTATTTTATAGTCTACGAAAGTCGGCGGGTACCTTCATAGACAATTTGGGATAAAACATGCTTGGAAACAGGCAAACAGAGCAAATGCTCAACAAAACACTTGACTGGTCGGTGCCTCAGATTGATCATTAGAAAAGTTGGGAAGAACGGCCGTGAGACTCTCTTAATATTTATCACATTATACTACGGTGATAAATATAACACCTACACTGACGACAACTTAGAACTACTCCATGGGTGAGCCAAGAATATGTAGACCAATTACTTACCTCCAAAAACTCATTGGAATATGATATGACGCACCACGTAGGTACTGTATGTACGGTATAAAGACGGGAACCATATCACCACCCGGCTGGGCAGCGTTATAAGGCTGGTCAAGGTAAGGGCTGTAGGAAGGGATTTATTAATGGGGGTCTTGAAGAGGTCCTGAATATATACAGGAGGAAAAACAGACGCCCGGAGCTTATTCCACATGCGAGCCGCCTTACACAAAAATGAATGGGAGAATCGACCCGTTTTCATGAAACCGATATCAAGTATGAACTGTTCCGCTCGTGTCCATATTTTGCGTTTGTGCACTGGCGATCGATGCTGCTAGTTCCTTCGAGCAGGCTATATTGAAATACCTGTAGAAAAGACTCAGCATACTTACATTGCTTCAGTGCATTAGAGATGGCAACCGGTCTGTTAACAGCGGGTTGTCAATCAGAGGGGTCTCCCTCATTTGCACAGAATCAAGAAGGTTTATCAAGTGTTTGGGAGCTCCAGACCAGAGGTGGCTCCCAAATTTAATTGTTGGCAATAGAGGTAAAACACTTGTTCATATCTTGATAGACAACTAACTCTCTGTACTGTACCAGTTGTTTCTCTATTTATTCAAAAAATATTCTGTTGTGTTTTTTCACGCTTAGGGGTAATTATTCTTAATGGGTGCAATCATTTTCAGGAAAGAAAGGCGTATAAAAGATGATCAACAAAACTATAAGACGGATGAATCGATTAAAACTAATTGTAAATCTCACATGTGTATAGTGATAAGAGATCTCATAAAAATATGAAAACACACAACTATAATATAAACGACTAGATTTAATCAATGCGAATTATGCAATTGTACAGTAATAAAATATTTTATCAAGGATGTATCATCTTACGAATATCTGGGAACCCATAAAAAATGGAAAATAAATTACTCGATTAAACTAATGCGAATTTCGCACGTGTACAGTGATAAAACTCCCTGTCAAAGCTGAGTAATCGTTTCATCTCAGTGGCGTCATCTTAAAGATGTTGTTATATTCCCAGCCCTTGCTATAAATCAAGTGCCATTAACGTCAACCCTTCATAATGTTATAATCCCTGCCATTGGCTTAAATCAAGCGTACATTCTTTTTGCATTTCGGCGTTTCTAATAAATGCATTATTTTAGAAAACCAATTAAGTAAACTCATTATCGATTTGTTACGCAAGCCATTGAGCTTAACTCTATGAAATTTCCCACAATCCGGGATACTAGAATACTATATAAACGGGAACAAGCCGTTCCTCTGAGTTCACATTTTAACATCTCGAAGTACAGTCTCCACGCTGTCCTTCTTCATTATTGTCATTGTCTATTTTATATTGTACTTATAAGTTAATTAATCAAATATTATAAGTCTTCTATAAATAAATATATGTCATATAAAATATATAAGTTATTATTCTACGGAACTTCCACCTTCTACTACTACCTCAACACATAATTATCTACAACCATCTGCAGATCTTCAATACATTACATCTGCAGATATATTATTCAGACATACACTACTACCCATACGAAGAGATCTTGATCATTACTCGCCGCGCAAGAATTGAATAATTATTTACTGCGTCCTCAACCGAGGGTCGTAGCAATACGCGTCTATTACACATATCTTCAATACATTACATCTGCAGATATATTATTCAGACATACACTACTACCCATACGAAGAGATCTTGATCATTACTCGCCGCGCAAGAATTGAATAATTATTTACTGCGTCCTCAACCGAGGGTCGTAGCAATACGCGTCTATTACACATAGCTTCAATACATTACATCTGCAGATATATTATTCAGACATACACTACTACCCATACGAAGAGATCTTGATCATTACTCGCCGCGCAAGAATTGAATAATTATTTACTGCGTCCTCAACCGAGGGTCGTAGCAATACGCGTCTATTACACATATCTTCCTTTGTTTCTATTATCCATAATAAACATGTACCATGTATGACCGTGTTACAAAATATCAAGTATATCAGGAAGTAATGCAAGACGGGGAAACGGCAGGATGAGATAACGGCGTGGATAGATCGTGAGTAAATATAACGCACGGTGAGTGGAATACTTCCCTCCACCCCACTACGATGGCTCCCTGTCCTCTCGAATATCGCACCACCCACTGAAATACGAGAGACAGCAACCCTCGGGGAATATAAAAAGGCCGTCAATAGTAACATTCCACTTCAAGATGACCTTGCAAACCTCCCGGCCAGCCGGCTTTGTGAATGTGGACAAATTCAAACAATCATCATAGAAGACTGTCCCCTTCATCAGTTTCCATATGACACATCTGTGCTGAGCCAAGTGACTCCCGATGCCGTCTACTGGCGGAATAACCTCAGCATCCCACTATGACCTCCACCAACTCTCCTCCACCGTACGAAAAAGAAGAAAAATTATACAATAAATTAGATAATATTATATCCACGTACGACCGTTTGAAAAATGTTAAGATTCGCAAAGAATGCAAGTCGGGTAATATTCAACAGGTCAGTGGCTGAGTTGATATCGCGTCTAGGTCTCACCCAGATGTCGTGAGTTCAATTCCTCGGCTGGCTATGTCCTCCATCACGAAATAAGCAACATCGTCCGCTTACTGTGATGGTAGTAGAAGATTTTCAAATATTGTCATGTTATCTGTAACCTGGGAATGTTGTCTTTGTTAATTTTTTTTTGTATATATGTACATATATGTATAGCGCTGTTTTTGTGAAAAATCACCTCAAATGCGCTGTACAAATGTAAGCGTAATGAGTATGAGAAAGGGACGCATAGATGGCATGTAGAGCGGGTGAGTGGAGAAAGGAGTATCATGAGGTTATATGACGCGACAGAAAATGGTAGAAGAACTCGAGAACGCCCGAGAAATACATAGTACGATCAAATGAATAAAAGCTTGAATCGGGTCATGTCAAAAGTCGGAATAATAGAAGAGTATGTATAAGAACGTGAATAAAGCAAGACGTGTATGCCGAGAAAAAGTTGTGTGGGGTACATCATCTCAACCTACTCCTGCGGGAAATGGCGTGATAGTTAGATAGTAAAGAAATATGTAATGTTTATGAACTAAATTAGATAATGGTAGCAAATGTTCACAACAAATATTTTTAAAAAAATCATAATTTGGAATTAACTCTTTTCCAAGAATACATGTTTTTTTGTGAAGGCACGCTTTATTGTTGTCGAAAACTAAAAACTATACAATTCATAAACGACACGTCTCAAACCGAGAGTGGTAGATAATTTTAGTTCCGGCCGTGTAACTAAATAATATTGTATAATAATAATTTATTATGGCCGGCATATTGACTTATTACATTTGTTCTCTCGCTCACTCGCACATTCAGAGGAATTACGCGTTAAACAAAGAGAGAGATATACGTAACAGCTTAAAGGGTCATAGAAACCTTTCTTGAAGGAATTGAAAAATGTTCATAAAAAAAATAATACTTCTCCAATGCTTATTCCGTAAAACTTTAATTAAGTTATAACCAATTTGGATGAAAGTAGACTAAATGATGTTTAAATGAGACCCATGAAGCGTGTGTGCAAACCATGCATGACTGTGTTACAAATAATAATATAGATATCTGGAAAGAATGCAAGTATGGTGGGTGTTAGCGTAATGAATATGTTTTAATTTTTTTTTACTATATACTATGTATATTCGACATTTTCTATTAGTGTTCTATTAAGATTAATTATGTACAATTCTACATATTCGAGGCCACAAGTGGGGTTCCTCAAGGGTCCCACCATAGCCTAATATTATTTTTAATTTTCATTAATAACATTGTAAACAAATTTAAAGATGTACAGGTCCTACTATTTGCAGATGACCTAAAATCATTGAAAATAATACGAAATGTACATGATTGCCTAACTTTACTAACTAATTTAAATCAACTACATCAATGGTGACAAAATGCTTTATTTTTTAAAATTCAGAAATATCAAGTAATACAATTTTCCAAAACTCGTTATCATATCTTACATGAATATACATTAAATAATATTAAGTTAACACCAGTATCACAAATTCGGGACTTGGGTGTAATATTCGATGAAAACTTGACATTTATTACACACATTAACGATATAACTAAGAAGGCTTTAAAGATACTTGGCTTCTTATACAGAATTTTAATTGATTTCAAGTCTTTAGATTGTATGAGAACGTTCTTCACTTCATTGATTAGAAGATAAGTGGAGTATAATTCACTTATTTAGTCCCCTTTGTATAAAGTACACTCTCGACGAAATATAACACGTTCAGTACAAATCTCTAAAAAGTTAAAATTAAATTCCAATTGAAAATATTAATTATGTGAGTTTGGTGAATCGATTTCATCTGATTACGCTGTCTGGCAGGAGAATTATTTTAGACCCAGTTGTGTTATATAGAATCAGTAACAACCTAATTGACAGCCCTGCCATCCTCGCCACTATTAAATTAAATGTACCGACGAGGAACATAGAACAAATTGTAACATTTTTTCTGCAACACTTACACAACCAACTATCAGTCTCATTCACTAACCAATAGAATGCATAATCTGGGCAACAGGTTTTGGGGTATTGTTTATTGACTCCGTTTATAAAGTAAAGCGTCATCTATACCTGCACTTTGATAAATCTTCCAATTAAGTATTGTAGTTTCTATAATGTAGCGTTAATGACTTGTGTTAAAATATTGTTTTAATTATTTTAGCTATTTTACGTTACTGTAAACGTTTAAAAAAATTGTTCTTTTCTTTATTGTTATGATACTTATTCGCCCTTGCTTAGTGCGTGCATTCACCAAACAATTTTAATTCCTTCGTAGGTATAAAGAACTATTTCAAAATAAGATACATTTGCTATCTCTTTAAAAATTGGGGTACGTAGTGAGGCTGAATAGAATAGCTTGACTCTGACATTGATGTAGTCCCCATCCCCGAGCTAGCCGTATAAGTGTAATAATTTATAGCTCATTCAAACAGATGCCTTTTGCCAGACATTTATAACACGGCTAGATTCTCTAATCTTCATACCACGTTGAATTCGGCTATCCGCCAACTCTGAAATAATGATTCCTTGAAAAACTTTGTCATACGTGGTGATAGTTGCATAAGTCTTTTTTGATAATAAACAATTGGCCCTGTACTCGAAATGAATAATTATGTGACTTCTTCAATACGAGTATTCCATTCTGCACAACGACGAAGATATTGTCTTCCAGGGATGTTAATAATAATTCTTAAACAATTTTACAAGCGTAACTACCCAGACGAAAAAGTGGGGTGTCGCATGTTAAACTGTCGTGGACTGTAAATAACAATGACAAAAATAATTATGGTTTTGGTTGATTGTAATAAGGGACAGTTCTAAGGATTAAATGGTCCAGGAAAACCAAACATTTTACTTCCACTAAACCATTTTCCCCAACTACTCCATCTGTACTTGCCCACAAGTATGGCCATTCCTTTCTCATAAAAGTACCACAAGACATGGCGAAACCTTTACATTATATTTTCCCTCGTATAAGTACTGCAGTATTTTCGTTGATTCTGCCATAAATGATGGCTTTAGTCATGAGGTCTCTCTTCAGAAGCAAATTCTTCACAGTATTATGCCGGAGTGTAAAATAGGGGTAGAGTCTTCGACTACAAATTCGCATAGTCAGGTACTCCCGCACCTTCCTCTTTCTCGTCTACTTCCCCACTCCATACCCCTCAGCCTCGCTACATACCCTGATGAGTATAATGAAACCAATTTTAAACTTAAACCACCATTTGGGTACCGCTGATCTTAACCATCACGCGTTTCATCACAGGGAGAGAGGATGGACCGCCACTCAACTCTGTCTTGATACACATTCCTTGCTTCATGCACATCCACATGCTACTGTTATTCTGTCTCATGACATAAACCAACCCAAGCATTAAAAAAAATAAAGCTAAAATTATAAACTAATATTTTTTTTAAACATTATTTGATAATGTAGGCCTCACTGGATGCCGTACCGAGGCCCCCATATTTTGTCTCAAGTCTTACAAAACTTACTAAATTCATAAATGAATTAAAAATTACTTTGTAATCACCACTTTATTAATATACACAGATATCTACATACAGTGGTACCTCGACATACGAGTCCCCAACATACGAGTTTTTCGAGATACGAGCCGGCGAGCGAGTGATTTTTTGCTTTGAGTTACGAGCGAAATTCGAGATACGAGTTCGGTTTAGCAGGTCGGCCTGTAGCACGGGACCGCGCGTTTGCGGCCACGCCCACCACGGTCAGTGAATCAGTTAGCAGCGTGCTCCCGCTGTGATAAGTTGTGTTCGCGTTTTGTGTTGCGTTTACATTTACATTTACATTTACAGTTGTAGTTCATTTATTTTTATAACCATGGATCGGAAGAAAGTTTGTGAAAAGTCAAGTGCTAAGAAAAAGATGATGAGTATTAAATTAAAACGTGAAATTATAGAAAAACATGAGCAAGGTATTCGAGTTGTTGACTTGTTGAGGCAGTATGGGCGTAGTACGTCCATGATATGTACTGTGCTTAAACAGAAGGAGCCGATAAAGAGTGTAACGCCGGCTAAGAGCCTTACGATAATTTCCAAGCTGCGAACCTCCCTTCATGAAAATATGGAGAAACTGCTGATGGTGTGGGTGACAGAGAAGCAACTCCAAGGAGATACCTTGACGCAGACCATCATTTGCGAGAAGGCAAGAGCGATCTACGGAGATTTGCTGAAGCAAACCCCGCAGACTTCCATCGACGAGGCATCGGAAGAGTCATTTAAAGCCAGCCGGGGCTGGTTTGAGAATTTCAAAAAGAGGACCGGTATTCACTCCGTTGTCAGGCATGGTGAGGCAGCAAGCTCCGATATGAAGGCAGCTGAGGATTACATTAAAACGTTTTCCGATCTAATAAAATCCCAAGGATATATCTCTCAGCAAGTCTACAACTGTGATGAGACAGGGCTGTTCGGGAAAAAGATGCCGAATAGAACATATATAACGGCAGAGGAGAAGATGATGCCAGGCCACAAACCTATGAAGGACAGATTGACTCCAGCACTGTGCGCCAATGCGAGTGGCGACTGCAAGATCAAGCCTCTGCTCGTATACCATTCGGAAAACCCCAGAGCATTTAAGTCACATAAGATTTTGAAAGAAAAACTGCAAGTTATGAGGAGGTCGAACCCGAAGGCATGGGTCACCAGGAAGTTCTTTGTGGAGTGGTAAACCTGGTTTTCGGCCCTTCTGTTAAGAAATATCTACAGGAAAAAAACCTACCCGTGCAAGCCCTGCCCATCCTCGACAATGCCCCTGCTCATCCACAAAACCTCGAAGATGACATCCTCGAGGAGTTCAAATTTATAAAGGTTCTCTACCTACCACCCAACACCACTCCTATCCTGCAGCCCATGGATCAGCAGGTGATTTCTAATTTTAAGAAGCTATACACCAAGCATCTGTTTCGGCGCTGCTTTGAAGTGACGGAGAACACAAACCTCACCCTTCAAGAGTTCTGGAAGGAGCACTTTAATATCGCGATTTGCCTAAAAATTATCGATCAGGCCTGGCTGGGTGTTACAACGAGGACCTTGACCTCTGCACGGAAAAAGCTGTGGCCTGAAGCTGTAGTTGAAAGGATCTACGAAGAATTGGAACCCGGTATGTCAGTAGAGGAGGAGATTGTGTCTCTGGGGAAATCCATGGGTCTAGAGGTGGAAGAGAGAGACGTGAACGAGCTCGTCGAGGAGCACACACAGGAACTGACGACTGAGGAGATGCAAGATTTACAGTCATAGCAGTATACGGAGGTTATGCAAGAAATTGGTTTCGAGGAGTCAGAGGAGGAGGAGGTTATTTCTACAAGCGAGATAAAGGAGATCTTAGGAATGTGGGAGAGAGTTTCACAGTTCGTTGGAAAAAAACACCCAGAAATAGTTGCAACAGGTCGCGCATCTGATCTTTTTAATAACACTTGCCTAACTCATTTCTGGAACATTCTGAGAGGGGAGGAAGCAACAAACCTCCTTGGACATGTTTTTTTCTAAACGGCCTACACGTGAAAGCGAGAAAAATGTTGCGAAAAAGGCAAAGACCAGTGAGGATATCTAATTTATTTCTTTACATTCTCTTTTTTGTTTTTGTACAATAATTATTTGTCATTTATAAATACGTTTTTATTATTCAAAACCACGTAACAAAAATAACTGGGGTGACATTTTGGGGGTTGGAACGGATTAATGGTAGTTCAATTGTTTTGTATGGGGAAATTTGCTTCGAGATACGAGTAATTCAAGATACGAGCAAGGTTGCGGAACGAATTAAACTCGTATGTCGAGGTACCACTGTATTTCGAAAGCGATGTTTTCCTCGTCAGGAATATACAGAATACTAAAAAATAATAACGTCAAGTAACATAGAACACAATAATGTAAGTGTAGACAAATTATAAACATAAACAAAAATTGATTAAAGTAGGTAAGTAATTAATCAAAAATGTTAATTAAAAAATATTATAAAACACTGAATAACAAATTCATATTAGAAATTTAAAAAATATTATTTTTATTATTAATATTAATATGAAAATAAATTCAAGAAATAGCGATTTAAATAAAGTGATTATTATTTACATTTAATTGAGTATTAACACTTTTTCTGATTTCTAAAATTCTTAATTTGTCTAATTGTAAACCGGTTGTATATATATGTAAAAATTTTAAACCTTTATTTACATCAAAAGAATGATCGGTTTCCAAATTATGTTGGCAAATTTAGAATAATAATAATCATTATTATTAGTACATTCAGTTCGATTGTAAGAAATCTCTCATTTTCACCTTTGTTTATTCCAGTACAAAGTATTAATAAGTAGGTTTTATTTGAAAATACTTGGCATTTATTTGGTAATTTGATTGACTTGATTATGCCGTCGAGCTTCACTTACATTTTGTACTATTTAATTTCGCGTCATATATTATACGGTTCATTAAAAATGATCAAATTTAAACATACACATTATTTATAGTCTACGCTCGGGTATTGAAAATGCGTGACATTAAAACATAGCAAACACAATAGCAATGACAAGATAATAAACAAACAAAAAATATTGTAACGAGTTTTTAAAATTAATGCAGATTATGTTTATATTGTCCGTTGACCGTAGATTAGAACTCGTGGGTGGTAACTGGTGAGTGCAGATAGCATTGTTTTTTTTTTATTAATATCCTAGCACAAACTTTAATTATTTGGAGATTGTAGTTTCAGTGTCAACTACTGGCAATTCTTTGACTTGTAAAATAGTAAAAAAAAAATTAAAAAAACTAAACGAATTTTAAATGCGAAACTCACAGTTATATACATATAGAATACCAAATTTAACTTAATTGTCCATCGGGGCTCTAAACCCAGATATAGCAGGTTCAAGCCCCAGTGCGAACAAATAAGAAAACGTTTTATTTTTTTGATTTTTCATATTTGTAATACAGATAATAATTTGAAATACCTATTTCACCTACATATTTTACATTATTTTTTTTATTTATCTTTATAAAACATAACACATATGGAATTGATCGATGTCTGTCTCACTGGGAAATTCCTGTGTCGAGACAGATGTAGGTACATAAATTATATAATATGGTTAAATAATTAAATAATACAGTAATATATTTTTTTAAAATTAACAGAAAATTTAAAAAAAGAATAATGTAAGTTTAATCCTAATATGTAAGCAATAATAAGAATGGAGAAAGAAAAGAACAGTTAAAGAAAAATGAATATAAGAACATAGATTTTATATGGATGTTAGATTTTAATATTTAGTTTAGGTGTATAAATAGAGGTTAGGTTGTAAATAATGTTTATGAGATTTATAAGAGGCCATAGTAGGTTGATTTGCTTTTTATCTGAGTTCTTTGTACGAGAGAAAGGTTAAATAATATTGTATAAGTGATCCTGGTGTTTAATGTATACTATCTTTTTATTTTCAGTTTTCTTTTATATTATTTTCCCTTGTTGTACCAGGTGTACTTGTATCCCATTTTTTTTCACCTGCTCCTTAATTTTCCATAAAAGTTACCCGAAATATGGTCCTATGATTTCACCTATGAAAATTTCGATTTTTGATAGTTCGTTGATTTTTCGAATACTCGTATTTTTTTAAATAGGTTTCTTTTGGGGGGATTTTTTAGCTTTACAGTAATTTTGGGAAGTGCGTTGAGTCGTTTGTTTATGATCCTTTTGGCCTCAATTAAATCTGTTGGATCTTGCTGGACTCCTGCTGCATCCGCTACTTTGATTATAATGTCTATTGGGTTCCCATGTTCTTCGATCGGTATACCCGTTATTTAGATGCAATCCGTTTTTAGCTGGTGTTCCAATTCCTCAATTCTTAGTTTCATATGGTCGATGGATTTTTTTGATTGACAACTGTTGTTTGGATTTTTTCTTTATTAATTTAAGACATTACAAAAAAACATAATGCAAAAAGTCCCGATAAACTACTTTTTTGTAGTTTGTCTAACGGGAGCTTGTTAATCAAAACTTTATCCTAAATTTACAGAGGTTACAAAATACATATATATATATATATATATATGTGTGTGTATATGTATTTATTTTATACGGATATATATATATATATATATATCTGTATAAAATAAAAATATATGTAACAGACTTAAAGCATAAATATTTCTAAAGATTCTTACTCAAAAATATTAAAAGAAAAAAAAAAACATAAACGACAACATTAAATCGTATGTAAAATAATATTTCCTTATTATCTAATACAAATAGTTTCTTTCAGCTAGCCAAGTTTTCAATATATTTATTAACTGTTTAGTTTTGATCCATTTTTTTATTTATTTCAGCGGGTAATATATTTAAAGGAATCATTAATCCTTTATTAAAATTGAGACGAGTAAGTGTGCTCTAGTCTATTTGGATTACATATAGTGTTATCAATGTACTGAAATATAATGTTGTACCACAGAATTGCTCTAACTGAAAATTTTTTGAGACTGATAAAAGTATGGAATATTATGCCTCTGTTCGTATAAACTTTTGTGAGCTGTATGTTGTTCGTATAAACTCTTAACCAATGAATTTTGCACTGATTGAACATGATTGATGTTTGTTTTAGAGGAAAGTCCTCGGGCTTATTATTTCTACTAGATCTTCTAATTTCTTGTTGGTCAATATTACCGTCTCCAATTTTTTAATTAGTTCGTCGTATTGTCGACTTACGAATTCCAGGGATTTTTTGTATCCAATATATACGTTGGATTAGAATTCTGTCATTCCTTTTAGAAATTCATCCAGTGAAAATTGCGTATTTTCTGGAGTATTGGTAGTTGGTAGTAAGGGGGACTTCGGTGACTCGTCTCAATTTTTCAAAATGTCTTTGATGATAGCGGCGGACTTCTTAGCTTTTCTGCATTGCTTTGACATGGTTTGTTATATTACTTGATTGTGACAGCTGTCAAAACATAACACCCAAACTTAATATAATGATATTGTTTTTACTCTGTTGACGTTGACCCTAAAAATATAAGTTTTATCAATTTATTGTAATAAAAATAGCACTGTTTGTTATTATTTTGTGTCATTTTAGTGTAGATTAACTGTAGTAAATACTGTTTTGTTGAATTGTCGGGGACGTAGATTATATTATGATTTTTTTAAATTATTTTAACACGGGGACACTAAAAATAGAGGTTTATACAATGTTACAAAATAAAATTACTCACACGAAAATTGTAGGGTTTCACATGTAAAACTGTTGTGGACTGTAAATAACGACGACAATAATAATGATGGTTTTGTTTGATTGTAATAAGGGATAAATTAAAGGTTTAAAGGGACGAGGGTAACCAAACACTTACCGAGTGATTTCATGTATGATTATGCTCCCCGAAAGTAGTTTTTCTTCTGGCGAACAAGTGAGCACCCAAAACAATTATTGTCAGATCACTGTGTTCCATTTTTCAAAATGTGTTTGGTTTGGGAAGGTAAGGACTGAATAAATAGCAATTAAGGTAGGAACCACCATATTGTAATTTCAGAATCTAACAATATTATACTAAAGATAAAACTGTTAATATTTTATGTCATTTCAGCGTTTAGATTAACTTGTAAGTACGAGTATGTTAATTTTATTTTTTAGACTGGATCGAAAGAAAAACGTTTGCACCTTCAAAGATTATTGTTGTATGTAGTATATTGTTGTACGCCTTGTTTTTTTAACATTCTCTCTGTATCGCTCTGATAAAAGACAAATGATATTATTAAGTGCCCAACATTGAAAATCCAGGCATTTCCCAACCTTTATTTTCCCTTTCTCTTTCCCTTCCCCTATCAACTATCCTCATAACATTCCGCAAAGTAGATTGCTGTGGTTTCGCAAAAATCCTACTGAAAATTATTTTCAAAAAAATCCACTGGTAGGCACATAGGTATCTTATGCATTTGGTCAGATTAAATTATTAAAAACAATCCGTAAATAATTAGTTGTTTCCTACGTTCCACGAAAGATCATGACACATCATAAAAAATTGCATGAAAATTTTAATATGTACGTATTTGATTATATCCGTGAAAACTTCCTTAATAATAATTTTCTTATTAATTTCAAACATACCAAACAATCGACAATAAACAGAATACCATTCCTGTACATAATTATTTTGTAGTTAAATCGCAATACCTTCAATAGTAAAATGTAACAGAAGGTAACCTTGTCGCGTTCTTTCGAGCGTAAAATCAAAATACACTTCATAAGAATAATATTCCTCGGGTCTGGTCGCCTCGCTTCTCCTCGCCTACTATTTCCAGGCAAGACTCGAGACTGCATCGGGGACTAGTTTTTTGTACGCTCAAGTATATAGTATTATTGAGTAGGTATGGTATGGAGTTAAGTAGTTGCGGACTGGAGCGACTTTCCTTTGCCAACTAACCGTTAGTTAAGACACAGACAGAGGTGGAGTTAGTACTAAGAAAATAGTGTCAAATTAATCTTTAACATTTACCATTATTACTAAATACACATTGGACAATAAATTCTTATTAAAATTGCTACACCAGAATCTAAGACATTTGTATTTTTTATATTTACTCTTCTATTTTGTAGTAACTATCATGTACAACAGAACAAACTGTATCTATATTACATTCTTGATGTACTTTTATTTCTATGCTTAGTTACCATTACTGTCGCTACGTAGCGCTGCTCCCTGACTCAAACACGAGAAATCTTTCTGTTTAATGAAAATAAAACAATAACTTTGTTTATAACCACGAGAATTTTATTTAATTTTATTACGACCGACCGGTTTCGCTTAACATAAGCATCTTCAGGGTACAAAAATTAAACTGATCAAAAATACATAGTGTGTGTTTATATATACAAAATAGAATAAGACAGAACATAACATAGAACAAAGAAAAAATGAGATAGCATGAAATAGCATGAAATAGAAATAACCGAGCGAAAGAGACAGAAGTGCACATAATGGAATACCAAGGAATAACTGAACAGGTGATTATGGGATGGGAAATTTTACGAGATTATAGGGAATATACCTAATATTGGGCTATTGGACACATTTAGTTGATTATTAAGAATTTTATTTTTGGTTTTAACAGCTTTCTTTATTTCTAGTGATTCTAAATTATTCTATCTGTTTCCATGACCATTTTTATGAAGAATATTAGCACCGGTGCTTTGATTGAAGGTATGATCTTTATCAATAAGGTGATTGGCGAATTCTGAAAAACCGTTATTATTTAGGCATCTAAGATGTTCTTTAATTCTAATATTGACATTGCGTGTTGTTTTGCCAATATAGAATGCTGAACAATCATTACAATCTAATTTATATATTCCCGAGTGACTAAGCTTGTCGTCTTTATCTTTTGAGTTGATTAAAAATTTACCTAAACACTATTAACAATCTTAGTTACCAATGGCGGCGTATTTTATTCATTAATCATTTTTCTTCCTGCAGTGTAAAAAATCTTCCTTCTGAATTAAGACCTGCATTTTATACAAATAATAATTTAGGTAAAAATTTGAAAATTTTTGGTTACGTTTATTTACAAAAACGCAACGACAAATTATTAAACATACTTTTCTCCACTTTAAAAATCATATTTGTATTTTAAATATTTTGTAAAACATACAACGGAGCGGTTAGAAAAAAGTAATATTTATGATTAGATTTTGATAAATGCTAAGCCTATGTAAATTTATAAAATATTTAACAAATATTTTTCTATTTAAAAACATTATGTTTATCGTATTGCGTAATAATACTATCATTATTTTGAATTAATAAATAATAACTCTCCGACGTCCCTCTCCCCCTTAAATAAATATATATTTTTTTGTATTTAGTTATTAAGATATGTTTCTACTATTAGATATTTTATATGTATTTATATTAAATAAAAATGTGTATAGATATAAAAATGTCAGCAGGGATCTCAGTGCCTACTAGTAAACGATTATTTTTTAACGTAGATCATTTATATCATGAATATTTATCATGAATTTATACCTGTCGTTAAATGAACAAACACAAACATTTCGCGCTACTGTATAGGAAAGCACGCGCTCACGGATGGTACCAAATCAAATATTTTCGACAAAAACACTTTTCGCACGTAATGGTTTCAAATATTGAGATGATTTAATAAAATTAATGAAAACCTTGATGAGGGAAGCTTCGCTTCCGAAACATGTTGATATTTATATATTAAACAGGGGTGTACAAAAATTATTCCTCAATAATTTTATTAATAATGACAACACAAAGTAATTTTACTTTTTTTTAAATATATTTATAGTTATTTTGTGGCGTCATAATTAATAAATTAATAATAATTACTTGGTTTACACCACTGTTTTTAATATACTCGTATAAATATTTACGTGTTTCGAAAGCGAAGCTTTCCTCATCATCACATGCAATATACTTAATATGTTTTACTTTTATTGAAGAATTTGAGATAATTTGTTTATTGGCGGGTTTATATACGAAATATAAAATAGAATAAATTGTTATTGAAAGCTTTTACTGTATGTGTGAGTTTTACAATAACATATTCTATTTTGCAAGTTTCTAGAACTTGACCTTTAAATCTACAATAACTATTTACTCCATTTTATATTCCTTGTGTACACCCGCCGACAAATAATTCATTTCGATATTTAAAAGCTTTACATGGTTAAAATGTTTTTTTCTACTAAAATATTTCAATTACCGCCACCTGTGAGTGCGTACTATGTTTCGTTTGGCCTTAAAGTAAAAACGACAGCTACCTACATACAAAACGCCAATTTTTCAAAGGATTTTTCAGGTACCGTCTTAAATGTAGGACCTTATTAATTAATTTATCAGTGGGGGGTGTAATGCCATGTTTTAGGAAGGCACTCTTCACTCGATAGCTCACGAAAACTGATGGTTTCGGGTAAGAACCCGAAAGAACCGGTAAAACTTTAAAATATTTCGGGAAGAACTATGTCAAAAGCTGAAGGCCAGAACGCGCGTGGAGAAAAGCACATAAATGCCTTTATCGTTGATCGTTAAAACTATGAAGTTTATAATCAATATACTCATTTATTTAGTATTAAATACGTTTCTAAATAAATGTCTCCCAGAACGAGAACCTAAAATTAAATCGTAAAAATCGGAAGTATTTCTACCAGTATGTGAGGATATTAGTATAGTCCCACACATTTCGTATGGATATAATGATAATAGGTACTGATTACCAGTAATATGTCTCGAACTCCGGGTTTATTTCTTATCCTGGCGTCGACATCTTTATAGTGGAATCACACGAATTTCAGAACGTTATCGCACAGATAATCCCATTTACGAAAGGGGAATCATTTTTTACACACGGGAGAAAGTTTTCATACGATTTTTAAATGCAAAATGAAGTAAACTACAAAATAAATCAACAACATTGGGGCAAGGCATTTTTTACTCTTCGCCATTTAACTTCTATTCCGCTCCTGTCGGTCGACCATTTCACCTTGTAAATTCTGTCCGCCCGTTCATTGTCTTGACTCCAGTTCTATCGCCTTTGCCAAGCACGTCAACTGAACACTGTACACCTATACAGTGCCGACTGCCGACCCAATCATGGAACATTCAACTATGACGTACGACAAATAAAAACCATTGACACATCAATATCAGAATTTGGTGATTCACCAAAAATTGAAAAACCCAGTCCTAAACTTCAGACGTACAAAAACATCTGTAGTAGACGTTACTAAATACAAATAAAATGAAGTTAATGTTGTTTTTGTGAAGTGTTATGAATTAAAATGGACGAATTTAGCAAAATAGCATGTCGGAGGAGCATAATCAGTGTGTTTTTGATAGTCTTAATCGTTAATTTTAGAGGTAAGTGTGTTTATTTAATGTTTTTTGATGATTCAATGATTTATGAGACGTGAATAAGTTATGTGAGACGGCGTATGGAGCAACCTAACCTACAAAATATTGACGCGAAAGTTTCTAATGAGACTACTACGTCTAGCGAAACTCCAGTTCTAGTGAGTTTTTTTTGCTGTTATACAAATTCCAATAGGAATCGAGTTGGATGTATTAATGCTTTCAAGAAACGTGTAATTACCCCCGCAAACTTTTACTTTGTATAGTTGACTCATTTTTTGTGGTGGGTGACATCCGTCGTTGCACGGTATTATCGTTAATTTATTATTAAGAATAAATCTAATAAATTTTTTTAAAGGCTTAAAAAAATTTGTTTGTTTTCGTGTAAGATTAAAAACCGAAAATATTTTCGGTTTTAATGTAAATTAATAATTTGAAAATCGTACATGTTTTAAAATTATTCTTCTATTTTAAAGACGGGTTTCTTCATCGAAATGCTGTATAGCTGTTACTTGTTATATTAATAATAAATTCACACAGCAGAGCTTCAATGAAAGTATTTTAACAGTTATTGTTATTTTTTGGATTTGGAAAATAAAATTTACTTACATGTCTTCTTCCTCTTGTCCTACTCGGGTCGAGGACCCATCGCGGGCGTCCCTGTCCTGTACTACGTTAACGACATCCATCCATAGTAGGCACAGCCTATGAAATTGCCTCTCCCACCTGTGTCTGAAATTCAAAAAAATATTATTATTTTAATTTTATATTTATATTTTAGATGTTGGCTGTGCCGAAGATGAGGATGGCCCGTACCAGGGGAAATATCTGGGCAAAATAAACTCTTACCATCATCAGGTAAGACACAAATTACGTATTTACTTATTCACCAAATGTAATACTAATCGCTTCCCACTCTATGTAGACAACTTCAATATTTAATAATATAGCACTTAGAACACCTTCCTAACCTTCCCTGACTCCTGGTGCCCCGGTGCTTCAAGTGCCCTGAAGGAATCCAGTCCAAATTGTGTGGTGGATGGTATTTAAATCCATCAATGTACTGTACAATATACAATCCGTACTGTACAGAGCCCGCAGATACTTTAATAGTGCACAACTGTTGACCATGTACAAATAGCAAATGCGCCCCACTGTAGAATTTGGCAGCCACCTCTGGTCGGGAACCCGAAAATATCTGAAGAAAACCTTGACTATTCAAAAACGGGCGGTCTGTTTGATAGATTCGCCTATCTTTACAAACGGAATGCAATCTTTGGAGCACAGATGTCAGGTGGGAATGCTGTCCTTCTTCTACTGGTATTTTAATGGAAGATGCTCTGAGGAATTAGCATCATTAATCCCTTCGTGACCGGTGCATAATCGGGAAACACGCCAAACGAGCGCCCAACATGGTTGACATTTGTCACATGAAAATGGGTCGCTTCTACTGTTCGTTCTTGTGTTCAACAGCTCGGCTGTGGAATGATCTACCGACCTCTCTGTTTACTCCCTCCTGCAACATGGATCTCTTCAAGACCCACACAGAATCCCCAAAGATGATATAGGCTTTAAGGGAAATTAATTTCCTCAGGGGCTCCTGTATGGAATTACTTTTAAAAAAAAAATGAAATTTCCCCATCTCCTTTCTCTTACATCTCCGAACTATGTGTTCCGGAAAACTCTAGTCTAAGGCAGGCAACTCTTAGATCAGCATCATTATCGGCTATCGGGAGGCTGATAGAACCGAAACCCAAGCCAAATACTAATTTTGGACATCGTGCTTTTGGAATATCAGGTCCTAAGGCTTGGAATTAACTCCCCCCAGAACTAAGATACATAACAAGTCCAAAACTTTCATGTCCTTAAATTCAATATCCCTGCGAGTACCACTCCTGTGTTAGCTATATATCCTAATTACACTTATTTTTTTTTAAATTTTTTTTCTTACATAAACAGTCAATATGCCCAAAACTCATATACATGAATGTTATTATCTTATCTTATTAATGTTTTTCGAAGCCTCATACTTCAGTATATTTTCTATTGAGGGATCACATTTAGGAAGATAAATTCTAATCAAATCTCTGTACTGTATGTACTGTACCACCCATCATAAAATATGCTTTTCCTTTCCTAAAAACGACCAAGAACATAAATAATTATTAAAATTAATACCAGGATTAAATAGTATCTCAAACATGTGTTTTCCAAAATTATGTCATCTGCGTGCAAAACCGTATATAAATTCCGCTAATAAACAGTGTTTATCTCAAGTGACCTGCCAGGTAAGTATGGTCCTCTATATTATTATCTGCCTGTACATAAAATTTAAAAACCTGTATATTTTAATGTGACATCACATTCATTGGTCTAATAATTTAGTATTGCAGATCGATGAACTGGTGAATACAATTTGTTAGCCATAAGTTGTAATAATGGATTGTCTATAGCTAGTCATAATATAGAGCATTGGAAAAATATATATGTATTTGTACAGCACCCCTGAGGTGATTTTTCACAAAAAGGGCTCTGTACAAATCATCGAAATATTATTTTTGCACTACCTTATAAGTTGTGTAAAACAAACATAACCTAAGATTCTTATGAACTTCTCAGGTGGGTGGAGATGTGTACGCGGTGGACCAGTACACCCTGCTGCTGGTCGGGTTCAGCTACGATGGTAATGGAGCCGATTCCTTCTTCTGGGCAGGGGCGGCCAACCGGCCCGGTCCCCAGGGATTCATCGTGCCTGACGAGTATGGCAAGTGAGTAAAACTGAATACACAGATGTTTATAATTTTTTTACTGATTGTTACTACAACACAGCTTAGCCGAAATTTTAAATGGTAAATGGTGTAAAATGTGGTGCCAATGTACCGCATTGTCGAGAATAAGGTTCAGATGCCCGGGGTGTTAAATTCCATGTCGTGGAACCAGGAGGCATCCCTAAACATCGATAAGGATCGAAATGACAATCTAGTCTCCTTCAACGGAAGCAATCTTCCCAACAAGCCTTCCATCGGTATGCTTGGTATAACTTTAAGTGACCAGCTCAGGCACGGGCGCTTCATCGAAGCCAGAATCAAGTTAGCCTTTCAGAAGCTGGAAATACTGTATAGGGCCCGCAGATACTTTAATCGTACACAACTGCTGACCCTGTACAAATCTCAAGTGCGCCCAACTGTTGAATTTGGTAGTCACCTCTGGTCTGGAGTCCCAAAATACCAGAAAATACCCTTGAATCTATGCAGAAATGGACAGTCCATTTGATAGGTTCCCCTATCCCCTATAATAAACGGATTGCAATCTTTAGAGCACAGGCGTCAGGTGGGAATGCTGTCCTTGTTCTAGTGGTATTTCAATGAGAGATGCTCTAAGGTACTAGTGTCATTGATCCCTTCGGCACAGGTGCATTGTCGAGAAACAAGCCAAACGCGCGCCCAACGTGTGTGGAATGATTTGCTGGCCTCTGTGTTTCCTCCCTCCTACAACATGGGTATCAGAGACCCTCCACACAGCATCCTCAAAGATGATATAGGCTCTGAGGGAAATTATTTCCCTCAGCGTCTACTGTGTGGAGTTGATGTTAAGAAAAAAAAAGGTGAAACATGGGTGATGGCGTGATGGATCCATGGGCCGAGTGTTTACAGGAATTATGCGGACCGTCTCACTATCAAAAAGGATTATAAAATACAATCACAATGTTTATATCGTAACACAACACTCCACTTAATAAGCTTGCAGAAAAAATTGCTTAAACGAGTGATGGGGGAATTTTATGATGAATAATGTTATTGCCATTTGAGCAGTAAACATGAAAACAAAATATTCCATTCATACTTATTATGTAATTTTTTAAAGTAAGAACAAAAGATTTGGACACAATAACAAAACATCTTTTTTTGATTAGATATAACAATCTATTTAACTACACGTAAGGTAAATACAATACTGTCATATCTTTTCAATCAAGATTAATTTAACTTACGTTTACTATATGTTTTATATGTACGCATATCTTTTACTTTCATATCCTTCATGAACTTTTATTATTTACATACTCTCTGATGTCATTGTACGACCTAATGCCACATTTAGGAGTTGCATTCTTTTTTTAATTATTTGTGCTGTATTCTTATGTTTGTAGTTAACTGTTACATGCAATTATTGTTTAGGGTATATTTATACTGTTGATATTAAATATTTAAAAAAAAATATATGTATCATATATATTAATTTTTACAAAAGATTTTTTTCTGTGATAAGGCACAAGATTTCCAACTTCCCGGAACCATTGGAACTAAGGCATCCCTCTATGAGGAGAATATTGTGATGCTGAGGGTAGTCTGAAAATAAGTTTAGGAAACACCTGGCTATTCAGATATGGTTACCAAACACGGCTAAAGCCATTTGAAACAATGTTTTTATTCAGAATGGTGGTCTTCCAAGGCGATATTCTGAATTTAAATTAGACCAAAACTTTCTCTCAGTATCGCTCTCTGAACCCCATATCACCCCATGAACCGTGCCCCCCTGCAAAGTCATTAAACATAGTTAACCCCACTCGGGGTGACCTATGGAAGAGGTGTTGGTTTTCCAATCAATGGTTCCTGGGATGGCAGTAGCCATACCCGTCTCCCAAATTGAGAGAATTAACGGAATCTTCCTCTATGATACATATTTCATTCATCAACACTTTATAATGCAACAAATTGTACATAGCTAGTGCCAGTGGAGGCTCATAACTTTTGAGTGAGCTAAGAGAGTGGTAAGATTGAAAAATATGACTTTATTGATGTTGTTTTGATTGAAGCCGGCACTGGCTAGTACCACGGGTGGGCTTGTACGACAACTTCTAATGTATCAGTCTTGCATTTAGATTTAATTGCAATAAGTACATAATAACAAGGATAATTCCATTTAAACAAACCATTAAATGTGTATCCTCCTTCAGAACCAACGTGCTGGACCGCTACTTCAACAAAGACTTCACGCTTACCCTCCCAGACGGCAAGAAGATCACTGAAATCAAGTGGTTCGCCATCTACGACCTCTCCAACCAGAACACCTTCGGGGACATCTACATCCCCGAGGAGTTTGAGCCCCCTGCGCCGCAGAAAGGCGGCAGCTTCATCGGTCGCTCTCACGGAGTGGGCTCTGACAGCGTGGAGATGCTGGACGCTAAGACTCTGAGGTAACGCATTATATTCAATTGATCAGTCAATATTATCATTATCTTCCCCTTATCCCATTAGGGGACCTATCACGTCAACAAAGTGCCACCAGGCCACCCTGTCCTCGGTTACTTCAGCAACCTCCATCCCTTGCAGGCCCACTCCTTCCTCGCACACCTTCTGTTTCATTTCCTGGCTTTGTCTGGAACGGCCAACTGATCAAAATCAATCTTCTGGAAATTCAAGTAGATGTTCAAGCCACCTCATTTACGACTAAATAATGTATATTTTGTTAGCAAAACCAAGGATTTAAGGAATGCGTACACAGATGGCAGTAAAATCGGAATTTTGCTGTCGAAGTTTCATAATCTACAAAAAGATTGTCTAATGGTTTTCTACAAAGGAAACTATTATTAAAGAATATTATCTCTACTTTCCGTTAACTTTAAAGTTGGGTAACACGCTCAACTAGTAAGTAGTCGGATGGATCGACCTCACAACCGGTAACCTGTTTACTCCATTTTCTGTTCTATAAATCTTAGGGTTATTATTAAAAAAATAAGTAATAACTTTTCATGCAAATTCAATTTTGACCACTAAATGATGAGACAATTTTTTTATGATTTCCAGAATTCCAGAGTTCAGCTACGATGGTCTGGGAAAAGACACCTATTTCTGGGTTGGAGTTGGACCTCAACCTTCATCCAAGGGCAAAAAGGTTCCTGATGAATATGGATAGTAAGTTATTAAACCTTATAAATTTAAAACATATTTAGCACACAAAATATATATAACCAAACATTTACAGATATACATACAAATTTGTCTTGCAGTCTATTGCTCCTGTAGACATAAATTGGTTTGTGTTTCTTATTCCCTCCTATGAGTGCTAACACAGATAAGTAAATCTGTGTCAAAGATTAATTCTAAGCCTGCTCTCTGACAGTCTGGTAAGGAACAAATTGCACTGCAAACCTTACCTTACTTTAGCAATTTCTACTCTTTTGCGCAGTGTCTGAAATCAAGTAAAAAGCAGTAGCGAGAAATGTTCATTTCTTATCGGACCATCAGAGAGTGGGCAAAGTGTGATAGTATAACCATATGTATTCTCACCGCAATTTAAAAATACATTGATATCTATACTGTTAGAAATTACTTCACAATAGATATTGAAAAATATTTTTATGTTATTTATTTTACAGCCTAGATCCCCTGCGCGCATACAACAAAGAGACCATCACCCTCGAGCTTCCCGGAGACATCACCATCTTCAACGTGGACTGGCTAGCCATCTTCGACCTGGAGACCAAAGAAAGCTTCGGCTCCATCCTGATCCCCGATGGCCTGAACGTTCCACCGTCACTAGTCAAGATCCAGCCACACAAGAACAGCCTTCCCAACTGCGTCCAACTGCATAAAGACATGCAGATTTCCTGGGAGGTGTTCGGACCTCAGATCACAATAGAACTCTCTGGGCAGGTCAATGAAGAGGAGTATATGGCGTTTGGGATATCAGGATCGACAGAAAAGAGCCAGATGATTGGTGCTGATGTGACCGTGGCATATATCGATGGTTATAGAGGATTTGCCGTTGATTACAACATCACAGCGTTGGCCCCAGTAATTACATACTTCAAATATCAACTTTTTTTTGTTAAATGTGAATTCTTGGAGTAATTGAATAGTTTGTGTATTTGAAAAGTATTTTTGAGAGAGTTTTGTTTTTGCAATCTCTTATTTCTAGGATCTACAAAGTGTGTATGCCGAATGAAATTATGATGAATTTAAGTTAAGCTATTTGAAAGAGAGGTTATGAAAAAACTGTAATACAGTTGTGGACGGTGAATCCTTAGAGAAAGTCTATGAATTTGTGACACAACTGATAACGCGTTTTTGACATTGTTTGTGGAATTTATGTTGTTATTTTATTGATTTCAGTGCATACAAGTGCTGGGTCAATACAAAGGGGTATGCAGAGATGACCTGGTGGGAGGACAAGATAGTAATCAAATCCACACAGCAGTCAGAGAAAATGGCATCAACGTTATCACCTACAGAAGGACTTTGATTTCATGTAAGTTTAACAATCAAATTATTAACTAGGATTTTTCAGCAGCGCAAATATTGGGTACACTCTCAGTGTGTTTCTCGGTTATGCACTAATTCCAAAATTATAAATTACGCTAGTTCTTCAGAGCACCTTCCGTAATCCTCGAAATACCACTTTGTTAAATATTTTCCAATGGGGCTCCAGATCAAAGGTAGTTCATCAAATCTATTCTTAACAGTGGGTTGCACTTGTGATTTGTACAGAATCAGCAGTTGTATTTATACTACATATATTATGTATTATAGTATCTGCCAGCTCTGCATTAATTAATTGTCCTTCAATACCATTGGTGTTAGTTGAAGTTTGCCGGTTTTTTCAATAAAGAAAACGCTTAATTCTCAAGGGAATCTCAAATTTTTTTTATTCAAAGTATTGACCATCGGATTCTATACATTTTGCCCATCTTTGAGGCAAATCATGGATACCATTCCAAAAAAAAAATTTCTCTTTCGAGGTAAACCATTCGACGAGCCATTTTTCGACATTTTCAAAATTGGCGAAGCGCCGCTCTGAGAGTGAGTGTCCCATCGATGCGAAAAGGTGATAGTCAGACGGGACAAGGTCTGGAGAGTACGGCGGGTCCGATAATATTTCCCAATTCAATGCTTTGAGAGTGTTCTTCACTACTTTAGCTGTATGAGGCGGTTTGGCGGTTTTTTCGATTTGTCTCTCATTCATTTGGTGTGGTACCCATTTTCCATACTTTTGTATCTTTCCCATGGCTTTTAAACGTTGGCAAATTGCTCCTCGGGTCACATTAAGTGTAATTTTTGTTGCGATTGGGTTGGGTCTTCATCCAATAACGCCTGCAATTCCTCGTCTTCGAACTTTTTCGTTGCACCAGGATGTTCATTGTCTGTTAAATCGAAATCTCCACTTTTAAATTGACGAAACCATGTCTTACATGTTCTAATAACTGTAGCATGTTCACCATAAGTTTCTACCAGCAACCGATGAGCTTCAACTGCTTTTTTCTTTTGAAGAAAAGCAACGAATGCCGCAAATGCGATTTACTTGGAACGAAACTCGACATATTCACTGAGGTAACCAACTATGACACTATTATTTTGGCAGAGTGTAACTTGTGTATTTTTGAAGGTTAATGTCCATCGAAAAATATGACATAGATGCCAAATCATAGAAATGTATACATATCTCTAGCGACATCTATGAGTAAAACCGGCAAACTTCAACTAACACCGAACATATGAAATACCTGGGCATATATATATATATATATAGATGATCTCCTCAAATGGAAATTTCAATTCAATTATTTTATTTGTTAATCATTACCAACATATTATTTATATTTTAAAAAGACAGAAACATTAAAAGTCTTGATTATGAGAAACAAGCAATGTAAATCTCTTCCGAGTCGCAGATATTTTGTTCCGAGCATGCCTAAAAGATCCCGATATCGAATCATGATGTTGATTACAATATAAGTATATTACACACAATACACCTTAATTTCACAAAACAATAAAAAATGGGTCGAATTGAAAACCTCCTTCTTTTGTAGATGTTGGTTAATAAAACAGATCCAGCTGAATCCAGTGCAACTAAACATATAAGTTTTTTTTAATTAATTATTTGGTTAATTAATCAAAAAATTTTAGATATCCAGTTAAACCCCCTCTTCCCCTACTTCTTGACAAAAAAATGTGCGAGCAGCGTAGTAGAATATGACATACTGCCATTACGTTGTCCTTCGCACACTTATGTGGTTCCGTGTTTGCTATATCACTTTATTTTAATTTAACATTTAGCATTTTCGGGTAGCTAAAAGCCTTGTGAATAATTGTATTTATTGAAATAATAAGTGATTTACGAATGGAAAGACACTCCGTGAGCTTTGTTTCTTGCATGCGAATGATTTTTGCACCGCTCAAAAGCACTAGAAGGCATTTTTCACAGAAAAGATCCTAGAGCGACATGTTTGTGGCAGCTAGTGACAGCTTATTTGAGGAACGAATGTATGTGAGATACTAAACGCAGTAAGTCTCAAATATGTCCACTGGACTCAGTGAAACCGCACGCGTTGTCTCAGTAACGCATCTTCACTTTTTAGTTTATCTAAGCTCATAGCCATCCTGTTTCTTCTTTTGAATCTTCTAGAATCTAATATTATTACCGCTTGTGTTATTTTTTAGCTGATCACGGTGACAAGGAATACATAACTGAAGGTAACACATACATAATCTGGGCAATAGGAAGACTGGATAACAATAAGGAGCCGGCCTTCCACGACATCTATCCCAAGAGAAATAATATTCTGGAGTTTGGAGTTAAGGAACCAATAAATACCTGCTTTGATTTTACAAGGTGAGAAGGCAAACATTAGCCTAATTTAAACACTTTTTTCCCATCTTATATGCCAGGAATATGTTAAATAATTCAATATTCTTTTTAAAGACATCTAATTACAAGGGCGAGTGTACAAAAACATACAAATATTTAGTTATAAATAAGAAAATGAAGGAGAAATAGAAGTACTTATTATTTTATAAGCAGCTTCACATTTGAAAAGAGTTTCAGTGATGTATGATAAAAACTATTATATTCTCCAACATAACCCAATATAAAACCTAACCAAAATGGGTAAGGTTATTAAATTTGTTTATAATATGTAATAATATTATGATTAAAAAGTATTCCTTATAGTAATTTAATCCCTCAAGTCCTTTTTGTTCCTCAAAAAGGGCTCAAGGGGTTAATTGTTTACACACTAATTTATTATATTTTCAAGTTAACGGGGAAATAGTTCCATATAATGAGAAGATTCCCAAGAAAGCATTCATCTCCAAAACTAACCTCACTTTTTGACATTCAGGTCAGACCTAACCCTCCGCGAGCCGTGGGAGAAGTCTGAGATCTTTGACAGGTCGGTGCGTACCTTCACAGCCACTGTGGGGCCCTCCGGGGGCAAGAGGGGCTACCAGGCCCTCACAGGGCAGACCTCCAATGGGCTGTCGTGGTACATCAACGGACTACTGTCCCCGGAACTGTGGCTGAGGAGGGGACTGACTTACGCTTTTAAGGTATGTAATAATGGTTCTGAGAAATATGATGTTGCACGGTAAAAAGATGTTTAAGAGTTTTAATTAAATGGATCTACAAAACAACAAGAATTAAGTTGTACAATTTCCATTACTTACGTCTCAAGGTGATCTTCATCTTGCCGTGTCTGTACGAAGCCGATAAAGTAATGCAATCGGTTTTTAAACAAAATACTACAGAAACCATTAATACCTACCAGCAAATCATGAAAATCGAACGACAAAAATATGTATAAATCTAGTACTTCCTGATTTCTCCTGAATTTCGACTTTTTTTTTCTTATTCAACAATTGAGAAATATGGAAATTAGAACAAACAACATGGTGTCTTGTTTTATTTTTTAAAGTTAAAAATATGTGCTAATTTCTTGACTCCAAAGCTGATAGTTCTGCTTAAGGACAGATTAACCTTTGGAAGGCTGAGCTCCCGCAGCCTAATATTTCCATAGTGTGCCGAGGGTAAAATTTTGCGCGTATTACGTGGCAGGCTGGTACAATTAACCAATGTAATCAATGATTAAAATATGTAAGATTTTATTTGTATTCATACATTAATAAATATTTAGTATCGAAACAAAAAACCTGAGTTAGTAAAAGAATTATATTTATGTTAGGTAGATTTTTTTAGGAGTCCTTAATAGGGTACTGTTTTCCTCGGCAGTCTTCATTCTCTTCTTTATCATTGACACTGCTTGCAGAGTCACACTGCACGCTTTCGCAGTCTTCTAAATCATATGCGAATAATGTTATAATAGTTGATACAATATTTTTTTAATACCATAGATTTTCACGGAAATAAAAAATTATTTTGATTTTTATTTAGAACGTTGAGTCGTATTGCGATTCCGATATACCGGGCCATCATCTTGCGCTAGTAGCCGTATCAACAAATCTCATTTTCACAAATAACGACAAAGGTAATTCAAAAAATCACTTTCGAAGAACCAGAATAAATAAAAATTTATTACAATATTACTTTAACTGTTCAAAAAATTTAAAAATGTTATTGATGGTCACATTACTGAGATTTCAGCAAAATATTGTGCGTGCACAGTTGTAAAAACTACAATTTACCTTATTTAACGATGCCAGTTTCAACACCGTTTTTGGTGGACCATTTCTACCACTCTAGTTTTCTCGTTGGAAATACCCCAAACCATTCACAACAACCTGTTGTGTTTAAATTTTCAATATTTTATTATGTAGAATCCATTTTTCCAAGAAGCAATGACAGTTTAAATTCAGTGTTACAAGTTTAGAAAGATGTCGGACGAACCCGGGCAGGTACTAAGTATGTAGTAATGTTTATAACAATATTATCATTATTATAAAAGTTCTACAATTCGAAAGAAGCATACGTTTGCGAAATTTCCATTGAAATGTAATTAAAGACTTTCTAGTATCTTCTGTCTTTTTCCTTTTCATCTCACCATGAAACAGGCAGCCGCCTAGTATGGTGATCTAATGTATCTACTCCATGTAAATGTCTCCATTAAATATCATATATTTTATAAATAAATACAAGACATGTGAGAAGAACGATTTTTATGAAAGCATTTTAGGAAGATCGTCGATAACGTAGATACGACCTATCACTGGGACCTCTATACCAGATAATGTGTTTAGATATTTAAAATAAATTATATATCTATCATAAGTAGTTTCCCAGAATAGCTACTTATATTATAAATACATACAAAAAGAAAGTTCATTTGTACATTACCCGTAAGATAAACACTAGCAAGTAATATTTGTGCAACATCCTTGAGGTGATTTTTTCACAAAAATGGCACTATACAAATCATCCAACTTTTATTATTATTATTATACGCTGGCGTTCTCGACATCAATAAAATGTAAATAAAGGTCAAAATAAGATTGGAAAGTATCTGGCCATTCAGGACTGTCACTAAAGAAAGCTTTAGCCATTAGCAAAATTTAGCATCCAAAAGTTAGTCTCTCACCGAGGAATCTACTACTTCACCATATATTATAATAATTTACTTTGTTCCAGGTATTTGGAGGCAACAATCCCCACTCTGCGGAGTGGTACCATCCCCTGATCATCTCGGTGGATCCTCACGGAGGGTTCGACCGTCTCAGTGATGCGGCCCAGAAGAACATCAGAGTGCTGGCAGGAGTAGAGTTCACCAGGAGGGGAAGGCCAAAACCAATAGCCGGTGAGTTACCACTGTTGTCAAATAAGACAAATTGAAGTCAGGGCATACACAAGCCAGTAAGCATTCAATTGTTGTGATCCACTGTTATTTAAGTACATAATTGCTGATCAAGTAGCCCGTAGATACCTAAAAAAAATACTTTTGACATAACTAACTAACTAACCATCACGCCGTTTCTCCGCAGAGGTAGGCAGAGAGGACGGACCGCCAAACAACTCGATCTTGGCATACACTTTCATACAACGTCTCATACATTCTCTTCTGTTATTCCGACTTCTGACATGGCCCGACTCAAGTATTTGATTCACTTGATCGTGCCACGTCTTCCTTGGACGCCCCCGGCTTCTTCTTCCATTCATATTCGCGTCATATATTCTCCTTACACTTCTTTCTTCATTCATTCGCTCTACATGCCCAAATCATCTAAGCGTCCCTTTCTTAATCTTGCTCACTACGCTTACATCAGCCTTGCATTCTTTACGAATCTCAACATTTTTCACACGATCATACATGGTTTTACCACACATTCGTCTCAGAGATCTCTTTTGACATAAATGGGGGAAATATTTAATAGATTCCTCTAACTTAACGGATGAAACCCAATTTTTGGAACAGGTCAGGTGGGAAAACTTTATTTGTTCTCCCACTATTTTAGGACAAGGTGCTCCCTGAACCCACTGGTACATTGGCAGGAAACAAATCTAACACATGCCAAATATATGTACACAGTTGACTCGTGAGAATGGGTAATTTTCAATAATTCTCGAGATCAATTCTTGAGCTCAATAGCTCAGCTGTGGGAAAACCTACCAGTTTTTGTACTTTCTCCCTCCTACTTCCTTTTCCCCATGCTCCTTAATGATGATGTCTTGACAGTTGACATTCATTATCATATTACACATATAAACGCCACTGTAACCAGATAAAACACAGCAATAAAAAAAAAACAGTGAAAAAACAAAACATGTTAAATTAGTAGATTAGGTTAGGGTTAGTTTAGGTTAGGTGTGTTTGTTATTTTTCTTCAATCTTTTGTTTTGTTACTGTTCTGTTTTGTTATGGAACCACACACACGGTCGGTTATTGTTTATGCATATCTGAAAATTCATTACAAATAACAAAGTCAATTTTCCGTTTCAGCCGGTCCGTTATGCGTCTCAAAACATGCCAAAGGCCGCGACCGTCGCCTAGACGACGACTACCCCTCCTTCAAGAAATACAACCGCTCCCTGCAGTTCAGCTGCGAACCTGGTGAACCAGCAATCCTGGAGATCACCCCCAACACCACCTGGCCCGACATAGTCTACTACAACAGCTTCACCCACTCCAACATGGGCTGGAAGATCCACATTGTGGACCAGTACCGGAAGAGCTCCTCCCCCCTCCCGCACCGCCCCAATGTACTGCTCGGCTTGATCGCTCCGGTCTTTGTGATAATTTTAAGGCTAAGACCTTATTAGGTCATTGTGATTAGATTTGAGATTAAATGTTATGTATACTTAAACCTGTTTTATTATATTTATCCGACAATATCAAACTTACTGTTACGCGTGCATAAATTCGTAGCACCACATAGGAATCCTCCAACTGTCCGATCAGAGGAACTATGGCATCCTCAACTTTTGGTAAATTTTTTGAAAATTAAAAGAAAATAAATTTAATAATCTAATTATTAAGTTTTGCAAGAATTTTAGTTTTTATTATTGTGACAGCTGTTTGGGCATTCCAACCATTTTCAAACTGGTTAGGCCACATTGCGACGACTTATATGGTTTTATTTACCACCACCAAATTTTAATTTCTATGATGTTTGAAATGATTTACATATATTTTCGATAAACACAGATTTAGTTAGAAATAATTCTGATAATTAAAATTCTCTATTCTGTTAGGTACTTACAGTTGAAATCTGTTTCCCCGCTTTTAATGGTGGAAAGTTTTTCTTAATCGTTTTATAATGACGTGAATGCTATTAACCGTTTTAACGCTATGCTTATTTTGCAAGTATGTATATAAATTGCTACAGATATTTTGTGTTTTTAAATAAAAAAAGTATGGTATTCAATAAACTTGGACAAATATCAATCAATTTTAATATATTATTTTTAAATTATACAAGTAAAGAATGAAATTTTACAAATATTATAGTTCTAATTAAAAAACTAGACATTTACAACTACAAAAAATATTAAAAAATTCCAATATTCCAATTCTATATGTGAAAAAAAAAAAAAAAATTAAATAAAACCTGCAACCCCAGAGTCAAAGAGTTTACTGCTCTGCAACGGAGGCTGTTCATTTGAATATATTTTTGTGCTGCGGCTGGAATTGAACCCGTAATCACCTGTGGCGGTACTTATTCAGTATTTATTGCGGCATACCAAACTTGTATCAATCACTACAGCCAGCGACCCGGCAACGACCCTACTTCCCGCTTCTCGGTCTCCTTTCATTTGATTCTCGACACTGGCCCGGTCAACACCTTCTTTCAGTTTCCCACCTCGTTTACTGATATTAATTATTTAAGTTTGGGAAAGAGTGTATTGTATTTAATAAATCAAACATAAATATTGTATTTGTCTTAACACCTCCCTTCACAAGGTAATAGAGTTATACACATACACCTCCACCAACACACCCAATTCTAAAACAAATAGATAGACCACTGAAACACAAGATTTTAGAGCACTTATTCTTCTTTCAATATTCCCTACTATCAGACTTTTTTTTTGAAGAAAAACAAACATTCCTGGATTACGAATAATCTGACAATATTTGAAAATCTCCGACTACCATCACAGTAAACGGAAGATGTTGCTTGTGTAATGGAGGATTTAGCCAGCCGAGGAATTGAACTAGCGATGCCTACTCACCCACTGACCAGTCATTGCAATGAAAAACTTTCATCGGGGAAATATTCACCCTGCAGGCTCGTCAGAACTGCATTTGTATAAATCATATTAGTTTCTAAGCCATGAGGTGCGGAGTCTTCCTCTACCACGTCTTCCATCAATATTCCCCTGGATTATCAGTTGGGTAATCTCATATCTGTCGCTTCTCATGATGAGAATTTTCTTCTTTTAACCTTCCAGTTGCCAAGAGGGGTAGTTAAAATGTCTTAAATTACTATCCTCCGTGTATTGTTTTAAATAGAAACCTCACAATTTTGGTATTTTTTTGTGTTTCTACAAAACCGATAGTCACATAATCTACCATTCAAAAAAATAACATACGCAGGTATCATTCCTTGCCACAAATAATATTTCTTGCGAGGTGGAACCATACCCGCAGCTACACGTTTCCGCCAGTCTACTCCCACAGTGGTGGGTGATGCGCGCCATCTCACACGCTCGCGCTATTACCAAAGCTGCGTGAAGGGTAAGGTGATGGGCAGGTGGACGCCACCAGGTAGCAAACTTTCTTACACATGGTAAGCCAATAGATCCCCAGCCGCCGGGCGAAGAATGATCCATGTTCATTGATGAATGCAGAAATTTTATATAAAATTAACCATATTATGATAATTTTTTAACCAGAACACATTAAATGTATAAGCCATAAGAAGAATTTGCAATAAAATTAATGAATAAATCTAAGAAATGGCATTATAATGATAAAATGCGTGGGGTAATTGAGTCACCCCTCATGGTAACGCACGCTTTGTTTTGCTTTTGGCATGCAGAAGGTATAATTTCTAGAATAATTTCACAATTCTCGGATCATTCCATGAGTAAATATGAGGATATTCAGAGTCCTATCCTTTGTTTAATGCTTCGAAGACCTGCAATGATCATACATAAATAAACATTAACCTATACAAAATCAATTAACAACTTTTTCTCTTTAATTACTTCAAATTTCTTTATTTGAATGAAGAATTATTTGTTCTTTACATAATTTTATATCACATACAAGCACAATACTATAAATAAAGTTTTATTATAAAACACCGATATCTTAAACATGCTGCTTTTGTAATGTAATAGATTAAGACCCGGATTTGCTAGTGCAAAGCGGGGGATCGCCATTAGAAAAGATAATTTAAAAAACGCATGTAAAACGCTTATTTTAGATTAATATATCCTCGTTCAGCATGCAATACTGCGAATATGACATGATAAAAATCATGACATATTATACGATATTGTCGTTGGAAGCAGTGTTAAATATATATTCTCAAAAAAATAACCATAGAATAAAGAATACACACTAGAAATGTCTTCCGTATAGATTTAAATGGAAGCCGGTATAACCTCTGACTCAGTACCTTTTGGTTCTAGCCCCGGGATAGCCAATTAAAATAGTGTTACACTGACTGAATTGTACATTGCCATTCCATTTGATCGAAATGAAATGATGATGAAACAATTTTTATGGCCCAAATGGCCAGACTTTTGAATCACGAAACACGCCCACATCACATTTCTTGTGTTCTTTATTCTATGATAAAAACAAATATTTAACAAATTTTCAGCATTCTGTGCATGTTCATACTCAGAGAAAATTATTACAAATAGAATGATATTAGTTTATGGAAGAAAGTAATCACTTTGTGGCTTGACATTATAATTTAAATGAATGAAATGTTTTTGTTTTAAACCACTTTATTTTATATAAATTTATGCAATATCGACCGGTTTCCTTCATCGATAATGCATAAATATAAATAAAATAAAGTGGTTTAAAACAAAAACATTTCTTTCATTTAAATATTAATTTAGTTGACTGGATTAGAGTATTTTCTATTTTTTCGGTCAAGTATGCTGCGTTCACTAAGTGGTGCATTTTTGGGATATTGAGGGTTTTGTTTGATGAGGATCTGATTTTTACTGAAAATATCACTTTAGTAAAAATTGACACATTCGTGATATTACATGCCGAACGATGCTTTCATGTTTGAGTTAAGGCTACTTTTATTAAAAAATTCATTATTTTTCTCTGCATTTTCCCTGGTTTGCGATAACAAATTCGAGTCCTAGCAATAATGTTTATTAATAACTTTTTCAGTTTAGTAGTGTTTATCTTTGGATAAGTAGACCTGTGATTTGCAAGCTGTAGACTACAAATTACATAATTAAATATACATAGTAAAACAAAAAAAAATGGAATTGCATTGAGTTGGCAGTCACTTTCAATTTAGAAAGCCAAAACCAATATGTATTCAGTTTGAAGGAAGTGAAATAATTTGGTACATTTAATATATGTAATATTTTTGTGTCACAGTGGAAATTGAACTTAAAAACTCCCAACTTAAAATTGAATGCGTAGACCAATGATCAATCTAGGCAGCAAGTTGTATTTGGTTACATCAGATAAATATGTAGTTAAATTTTAGCTGCTTTTGCCAATAAAACTGAGCAGTCGCCAAGTACAATTTCAATGTCACAATAAATCTTCTGTTGAAAGTAAATTGTTACTCAGGGTTCGCTAAGTTTTTGGCTGATCTTTGAATGGACCCGACTAACGATGAACCATTGAAGAACCAAATAGATAACAAACAAATTTACAAATTTGCATGGAGACACTAAGATTTTAAAGATCAATTGTCAATTTTTCAGAATTAGCTTCTTGCAGTTAGTTTCAATGTCACAATAAATCTTCTGTTGAAAGTAAATTGTTACTCAGGGTTCGCTAAGTTTTTGGCTGATCTTTGAATGGACCCGACTAACGATGAACCATTGAAGAACCAAATAGATAACAAACAAATTTACAAATTTGCATGGAGACACTAAGATTTTAAAGATCAATTGTCAATTTTTCAGAATTAGCTTCTTGCAGTTAGAACCTTATGAAAGTAGTCTTACAATTTGCCAAAGACCAATGAAGAGGTAAACCGATAGAAGTGTGTTTGTGGGCGTGTCTGTGTGCCTGAAGTAAGTTTAACCCTTTGAACCCTAAGACGTTCATTGTATTAGCACCATACCGTGAGCTCCTGAGCAATTTTTGACCAATTGTCAATAAGAAAACTATTTTTTAGTACATAATAATTGCTAATAACTTCCTGTAGCAAAAAAAACTAATTATGCCTTTAGGGTATTTGCCTTGCCAAATCAGGCCGGATTATACGGTTCAAAGGGTTAATTTTCTCTTACTTCGGGAGAAATTCAGCAAACCTTTTCGAATATAGAAATTCTTTCCTTAACAGATAATCAATTTCATTGGTCTGTCTGGGGCCAAGAGTCAAAAGGTTTTATGTAAACTGGCGACATCAATTTTCCTTCTACTCTGTATAGATGACACTTCTAGGGATTAGCTGTTCAGTGTTTAAAACAGTTAAAGCCTCAATATGAAGTTAGGGCTGCAAATGTTGAGATATATATAATATAATATTCAGACCGTGTTTACAATATGTAGTACTTACAAACAATAATAACTTCCATAGGTTATTGATATATTTTACATTGTAATAATATTGATTAATGAACAGATTATTCTATAATAATAATTTACATCTGTTAATAATAGTTTTCCCGCTAATATAGTCCCAAAATTACAGATTTGGTAGAAGCAATAAAAAGCAACTTCAGAAAATATTTTTAATTGAATAATATATATATATCAGACTCATATTACGTGTAATTTTAAATATCGACACCTTAATTAATAAATTACCCAAGTCCATTTTGACAACTTTACATGAGAAACAAAAAATTGTTTATTTTTAAAAATAGAATGAATTTTTTTAAATTTGAGATACATTTTGCATTTAATTTACATACATAATAAATGTCTCCAATAAAATTTTTGTTTGCTTATAAAATAAAAAATCTTATAACACAATAATATTGGACTGCTTTTGTTTAACTTTCAGCGGACAAATCACTAAAAACTGGAGCGTTTTCCAGATTTGCCGCACCGTGCGCCAGCGGAGTGTAATTTCGTAATTACCGACTTGTTTTTTTTTTTTACAGTAACTCCACATAGGAGGCCCTAAGGGAAATAATTTCTTTCAAGGCCTATGTAATGCTGTGTGGAGGGTATTTTAGAGGATAGGAAGGAGTGAACCTGGCTCTTGAAGAGACCCATGTTGTTAGAGGGAGGAAACACAGAGGCCGGCAGATCATTACACAGTCGAGCTGTTGAACACAAGAACAAGTCGTAGAAGCGACCCATTCTCATGTGACAAATGTCATGAGTGTGCAAGTGTTGGCCGCGCGTTTGGCGTGTTTCCCGACTGTCCACCGGTGCCAAAGATATCAATGATGATAGTTCCTCAGAGCATCTTCCATTAAAATACTGATAGAACAAGGACAGCATTCCCACCTGACATCCGTGCTCCAAAGATTGCATTTCGTTTGTTAAGATAAGCGAATCTATCAAACGAACCGCCCGTTTCTGGTACCGTCTTACCAGATGCATAATGTGTTTACGTATTTATAAAATTTGTATGTATATATCATAAGTGGTTCCCCTAGAATAGCTTCATATATTTAGAGAAATAATTTTTTTCTGTTTCTTGTTACAAAAAAAAAGAAGAAATGTTATTTATTTGAGTATTGTACGGACATATTTAATTCTGAAAATGGCTCGAGAAGGCGACCATTCCAAATCGGCTCCATAGTGCACATTGGCATCCCACAGGTAAAGTATTAAGAATTATAAGATTCAATCGAGTTATGAATTGCAAATAAATTCTAAATTCAGCTATGCCATCATCCTGACATAAATATATATTTTATTTCAATCGATTAACACGTTCATTGCTAACTAAAATTCGTACATATTAATGCCATGCTGAGAACATTTGACTGAAAGGTCGAGCGAACTAAAGGAGTGTTTACATGAGCATAATATTGTATAGACATCATAATTTACTGTTTTTTTTTCAGAAAGAAAACGGAAAAATTTCGGAACAGACGGCGCAACGCGCGAGGCGCGTTGCGCGCATGCCGGTCAAATTATTGTCAACGCGTGACGCGCGGTGTCAGCAATGAACGTATTGATTTTATTTTTTTTTTATTCCTTACCGTTTCTTTTACTTGATACGATTTTTTGTTAACTTATAATTATAATCATACGGATATGAGGTTTTCGTAGTACATAATACGTATTTAAAATTAAAAGATGGCATTAATTAGTGGCGTGCGTAGGCTGTGTAGATCGGGTATGAACTATGCACTGAATATTTTAAAATAGCCATTTTATTTTCATCTTCTGCTAATTGTTGTAGCAAACTGAAAAAATTAGCTTACAAATTCATTACCAAATTCATAGAGAAATAAAAAAAATTTCATCAGAAATTTGCTGCATTAGTTTATTTTTCTCCTATATTTTTATGGTTCTTCTTAGGGTGGGCACAGCTTTTCAGCCTTTATGGACTGCAAGCAACTAGAATTCATATCTCAATTTGCGAAAGAATGGACTTGAATGAATTACTAAAAGGTGACGATATGTTACACACATAATCTCAAATTTTCAAACACACATTTATAAAAAAACTAAATCTACTAAAATAGGTTATCATATACATTTATTTATACTGAGATTATAGTTACGTTTAAAATATGTATAGATATTTAGATTCAAAATTAAATAAAGAAAATACTTTGTTGATTTTAAAATGACGTATAGGACAGGTGAAGTTCAAACGTCATAAGGATTATGGAAAGGGAAAGATAAATCAAAATGTCTTGTATTTTACAATAACTAGCCCTGAACACAAAATGATGGATAATCTTTAATATAGTATGTATATAATATATACTGATTGTATAATATGTATGTACTATTTTATCATAAAACAACTGAAGCCGCATTCAGATAGGGATAAAATAAAACCACTCTGGAGTCTTTTTCTAGCCAAAGACAGCCAAGTGTCGGTAATGGTAGACATTTTTATGGCTAGAAAAATACAATGGGTGCTTTTTTACTCCCAATAAGAAAAAGGCACATTAAATATTCACAGACTAAAAAAATCAAACTGAGTGACTCCTCAGCTAAAATGATGGAAAAACTGAATTGAATAATATTTACTTTGCTAGGGTTAAGTTAACTAAGCGTTTGCTATGTTTGGAATCATGAAAGAGATTGTCAAAATTTTGTAATTGAGTGATAAGACGAATATTTTTTATTCTATACTATTGGATGAAGCTATCACTCTGTGGTTATCCATTATAATCAAATGAAACACTCAAACTTTGTTTTAACCACATTTATTTTAAACGCCTACCGGTTTCATAACTACCGTTCCGTCGTCAGGGCAGAGTATATACTAAACAATATTAAAAAATTATGGCAGAACATACATAAGTGTCACAGTGGGGGTGAGGGTGTGTGACTAGGGATTAGCAAAGAGTGGGGGAAGAGATAGAGATTGAGAGAGGGGTGAAAGGAAACATATTTAAAATGGGACTGTAAGATAGGTTTTTTGATTGTTAATAATAGACTCATTATTAAGGGATTTCTTAATTTCCAAGACTTCTGATACTGATACTGATTCTATGATTAATAATCAAAAAAACCTATCTTACAGCCCCATTTTAAATATGTTTCCTTTCACCCCTCCCTCAATATCTATATCTTCCCCCACTCTTTACTAATCCCTAGTCACGTCCCCACCCCCACTGTTGACACCTACTATGTATGTTCTGCCATAATTTTGTAATATTGTTTAGTACATATTTTGCCCTGACGATGGAACCGTTGTTCTGAAACCGGGGCAGGAAAAAGAAATGTGGTTAAAACAAAGATTGATTGTTTCATTTGATTTCTTATTCTTCTTATCACTTCTGGTCAAGTCCATAGATGACGATATTATTGCTTAGTTTTGATTGGTGAAACCAGAGATCAGTGCAATAAAATACTATACATTTTCTGAATAAAATCAATTAACTAAACTACTTGAAATAAGATTATTCACTAAAAAGATCTTGTTAAAATACATGTGTAAGATACAATTGAGATTTTAAAATAAATTATACATAATTTTACATAGTCCAATTTACATACAAATTATGAATATTGTAAAGATCCTGAGATGTTATATACATATCGTCGCAGGAAACCAATACTGCTGTAACCACCACTACCCACAAATGCTCTGTATACACCATTCCAAGGGGTTTTTTTCCTGTGTCGATCTATCTGGGTCACGTACGTGACTCTACCATGAAAAATAAGACCTGTACGACGTTGGAAAAAATCATAGTTTTGTCAATATTACGTTTTTTTAATTGATATATATGCCTCAAAATTCTGCGTTTTTTTACATGGCCTTGGCTGTTACAGCAATATTGGTTTCCTGCGACGATATTATCAAATCGATAATAATATAAATATTAAGCCTCATTCACATGAGAGTTAAACTTTCAGCGCTGATATGAATACATTCCCATATAAATGCCAAGGCACTATTAGGTTGATGTGTTTCAAACTCCATCACATTTTATGACCACCAAATTGACGATTCTCAGTCCGTTTCGGCATTGAATCAAATTATGATCAGCTGTCAAGCATAATGGTCGTGCTGTTAAGCTTGTCAGCTGATAACAACTTGATCCAATCGGCATTTAACGGGGACCGTTCAAACGTCAAAAATTCAAAATGGCCACTGTTCGTAATAATGAATTTTCAAGCAGACAAGATGGTTATAGTGTAAAATACACAATCAAATTCCATATTTGAAATAATAAAATTGTCAAGCTACGACTCGAATGTCAAAATTGCGTGGTGTCAAAAGACTACTCGTGTGAATAAGGCCCCAGAATAATTATATATACTATGTATTTCAACATATTCAGTCAGATAATTAAATCATTCAGTACAAATATGATAATTCCACTTTTCTCCTGGCATTTGAATCACTCACTTTATTGAAACATAAACTGCAATGGCATCCGTCCAATAAATTTTGTTACCAGAATAAAATTCTTCATAATCAAAGAAACATTAGGATGAGTCGAAAAGAATTAAAAATTATCTGGCTTCCAAAAAAACCGTTAGATTCTTTAATAGTGACCAGCTACTGACCCTATCCGATGTTGAATTTGGTAGCCACCTCTGGACTGGAGCCCCAAAATACTTGATTAACCTTGCTTGCGCAAAGGTTGTTTATCTGTTTTTACTGTTCTTTACAGATCAATTGCCAGCTCAAATGCGCAAACAAACATGGGAATGCTTTTACGGGTATTTCAATGGAGACTGTTCAGAATAACTAGCAGCATTGATGCCCTGCGCACCGGTGAACACACATTCACAGTTGATGTCGGCAACATTAGAATGAGTAAGTTTCTTCAAATCGATCTTATCTAAAACAGCAATCATGTGGAGCATTCTACTTCCATCCGTCTTTTAATCCGGGCCTCTTCAAGACCAGTATTAACAAATCCCATTCTACAGACCCTTCCTTAACCCGCCTCACAATTTCATTTTAGTCCTTGTCATATTTTTCAAAAACATTCTAAATCATATCTTATGTTCATTGTTTCAATAAAATTCCAAATAATAAATTGTTTTAACTTATCTCATTTCTTCCAAGAAAATAACATTATGTAACTAAGGGGCAATTTTGCATACCTAACGCATCATTTTTTTTAATACTCATCCCATTCTTTCTTTTGCAAACAGCATTATATTATGTATGTACATCAATTTGTACCAAGTCCTCATTTAAGTAATGTCAACTTGTCATAATTTGTCATTTTAAAATAGGTATCTACTGTGAACTTGCCAATTCAAGTTCATCAACTTACTGCAGAATGGATAACACCAATCAATTTTCTTTGGTAATTGCTTTAAATATTCTTTTAATAACGAACTAGCACACATTTTTCCCAGGCATAATTTTCGCATACATTCCAGTAATCAGTCGCTTTCAACACTTAATCGGACAATTTTGCTAATGTGGATACCGAATCTGACATTTTTAATAATACGGAAACCGAATTTGCAATTTTATTGCGAATGTGGAAACCGAATCTGAAATTTTTGCTAATTTGGATATCTAAGCTGACATTTCAGTGTCTAAATTGTACCTAACACGACATTTTCGACAACCATTATCAGATAAAATTTCCAAGATTGTTAAATTTTGTAAACAGTAACTTTAAGATGTACGAAACAGAATGAGATAGAGACGAAATGTCGTGGATCCACCTCTCCAGATTATTCAAACAACTAATCCACAAACAATATCTGAATTCTGATACGAACATGATAATAATTTAATGGATATGTTTGCGAACAACTCGATAACACACTCACGGTTCGTGGAACCGAACAAACGGAACCAAAGTCATAGGTATTTGCCCGTTGTCATAAGGTATATGGTTAGCCACAACGACGTTAGCGGCTAAACACTTGAGGTTCACGTGCTTGAGGAGAAGAACATCGTTCAGAGGGTTAGTTTGTATGAGATAAGCGGGGGAATCCCCAAACCTGTTGGGTTGGTCCACGTGAGCGTCATACTCCAGGAGAAGATGGATTAACTGAAAAGAAATAAAATAGTTATTCATAATACGTAATCATATAGTACCATCGATATATCACTACTAGATTTGGTGTGTCAAACATATATGTGTCAGGCGTGTGGCACACAGGCAAACTGTAGTGGGCAGCTGAACTCGATCTGTGGAGAGGGCTGGAGGGGAGGGAGACACAACCTATCGTTTCCTTCCGAAGGGGGAACAATACTGACAAATCAACGACTTTTGAATTTGCACAAAACTCCTTTTTATGCATAACTTCCTAATTTGCTCTGCGGGCCTTGTCCTTGGTTAATGTGAGGGTTTGGGTCCAGTGTGTGGTGATAGTCCGGGAGGGTCCAGGGTCAGAGGTGGTCAGAATGAAGAAGGCAAGTCGGTATAAGCAAAGCTAGGTGGGGCAGTCGAGGTAGAGAAGTGTTGTCGGGGCGAGAGTTGCTGGCTGCCTGACAAATAGTCGTTTTTGCGGTCTATTTGTACCCCCAGCCAGGCGCTAACCCAAGTGCCCTGGTTGGGATTTCACGGCGTTATCGACACATTTCCGTGCGGGTACCGTAGCAAAAGTTTATCCGACAACACCTACCTCCCTCACACCGCGTTACCTCGCTCTTTCGTTCATTTTGTCATTTCTTAACTAGCAATGACGGGACACTCCCCGCCACCTGCACAATATATTGCGGATCCAGTTGCGAACATCAAATATTTATTTTCCGCTTGGTCCCAGCCCCGTACGAGTGCCGACAATACAATAAATTAATCAATTAAAACAAACGCAGCGCCAAACATCGCGGAAGAGGTGAAGACGTCTGACACAATATAAGTATGACAATTTTGGCCCACCTATGAGTAATTTCATGACACAACTTCCTATTGAATTCCGTTGTCTCGCTTCAAAAGTCTAGCGCACTTCACTCCAAGATAACATAGACCGCAAAGTTAACCCCAAATCGCATGATAATTTGATCATGTCATAGGAAACCAGAAAGGCATGCGTCACAAGTTTGAAGTTGAAATTTATGAACTCAACTGCATGTACTGCGCCGTACGCAAAGCCATTATTGAGTGCATAGTTTTTGGCAAAACTACTGTTGCAAATTGAATACATTCACATGTCACAAACCCATACATCGCCATACAAGGGCTATGAAAAATTTTGCAATTGATCAAATGTTAGTTTGTTAAAGATAATGCACTTTCTTTTTGATAAATTCATTCCAATTTATTTAGGTTTGGTTGTCATTTTTAAGATCCACATGCCCTGTCTAGATAGTGTTAGTCGATGAATAATATAGATTTTTTTGTAAAAATCACATCAGAATATGCTCAGCAGATGTCTTTGTTATTGTATTGAGTCGTATTACATCAAAATATTATTATTACCCTAATTAAAAAATTATGTTCATCTATTAATTGTTTCTGTGTTTAATTCGTAGAACTCTATTTAATTTTTAAAAATTATATGTAAATCAAATTTAATAATGTTATTAAGTTCTGTGAGTATTTTCAGTTTTTATTCTTGTAACAGCTGTTTCGGCGTTCAAGGCCATTTTCAAACTGCGGTTAATCCACATTGTGACGACTTATTTATATGATTTTATTTACTCCCACCCAATTCTAATATGGACGGGTTTTTAAAACTAATGATTTATTATCAGTAATCCGATTTAGTTAGAAAATATATTCTGTGAGGTTTTTACATTTATAATGTGTTTCCTCGTATATAAATGATAATGTGTTCTTAATTGATTTATTTAAATGTGTTATATTGTTTTGATAATGTGGAAGTGGTGAATAAATCATTTTCCTTACTTTATTAATTAATGTTGTATTAGGATCATGGCCTTAAACGCCGAAACAGCTGTCACAATAATAAAAACTAAAAATATGTGTACCTGTTCGCACATATTTGATATCTCCTTATCACAGTACCCAAGTGTCATATAGCCTTGGGACCGGAGTAATTAATTTTTGGCCCTATGACTCATGTTGCTGCACATGTAGAAATTGCTTAATTTTAATTCAATAAAAGCGGGAACAACTGGCCTAATCAGTCAATTGTTTGATGACTTTCGTGAAGTCATTGTTTCATTTGAAAATCCTTACCCAAGGTCCCTGAAGAGGAAGCCAGCAATTTGTCACTGGTGTGAACACCAGTACAGTTATGTTTTACACCTTGATAAGCTTATATTTTTATACTTTTTCTTATTAGTTGCATTACTACAAAATACTTATTAAAGGGTATTCTTATTCATGTACGTGGTGTGTTCAAAAGAAAAGGTGAATTTCGAATTTTTTCGAAAAGTATTAATTTATTCATCAATATCCATTTTCTCCCCTTCAAAGTAATCCCCCTCAGATATAATGCACTTATACCAGCACTTCTTCCGATCCTCGAAGCATTTCTGGAATGAGCTATTCGTTATGGCCATCAGCTCATTCTTCGATTCTGACTTTATCTCATCAATTGGGGCAAAACGCTTTCCTTTCATTGGTCTCTTCAGTTTAGTTTCGGGAATAGGAAAAAGTCGCAGGGAGCCAAATCTGGTGAATACGGTGGTTGAGGCATGATTACGGTGTTGTTTTTGGCCAAATAATCACGAACAAGCTTTGATGTGTGAGCTGGTGCATTATCGTGATGCAAAATCCATAATTTGTTTTTCCACAATTCCGATCGTTTGAGCCGTATTGCTTCACGCAAACGTTGCATAACTTCCTTGTAGTATTCCTTATTAACCGTACGACCTGTTGGCAAGAACTCATGATGCACCACGCCATTGTAATCAAAGAAAACAGTGAGCAAAACCTTCACATTTGATCGAACTTGGCGTGCTTTTTTCGGTCTTGGCTCTTCTGGCCGCTTCCATTGGGATGATTGGGCCTTGGTTTCGACGTCATAACCATATACCCACGTTTCATCACCAGTTATGACCCCTTTGAGCAAATCTGGATCGTCGTTGACGTCATTCAACAACTCCTGAGCGATACTAATGCGACGTTGCTTTTGCTCAAAATTTAGCAATTTCGAAACAAACTTCGCTGCCACACGTTTCATGCCCAAAACATCCGAAAATTGCATGGCATGAGCCGATTGATATACCAACATCCTCTGCAACTTCCCTAATAGTGATTCGACGATTTTCCAAAACCATTTTCTTCACTGTTTCGATGTTTTCTTCGTTTGTTGACATGGTTGCAACTCCAGGACGCTCATCGTCATTAACATCTTCTCGGCCTTCTGTAAAGCGCTTGTACCACTTATAAACACTTTTTTGAGACAAAGTACATTCACCGAATGCCACAGTCAACATTTTAAGTACGTTGGAGCACTTTATTCTATTTTTAATGCAAAATTTAATACATATTCTTTGATCCATTTTTTTAAAAAGTAAAAAAATCGAAGAACACACAAAAACGTAACTAACCTTTCCAGTTGTCAAAAACAAACCACTAATCCAAAATGGCTGATAATGCTAACATATGATAAACACATGTGTACCAACATAACAAAAAAAAATCGATAATCAAATGTACACCGCCTGTGAAAAGTCAAAATTCACCTTTTCTTTTGAACACACCTCGTATACCTTATCAGAAAAGAGGAGTTCTTGTGTCTGATAAGGAAGCCACGATTCTTAATTCGGTAGGTACATAATATTTAAATTGCTTCTATTTATAAAATGGTTTGTATGAAATATTTACATATGTAAGTTTTTTTAAAGAAGAGTTTAATTTTATTTATTTGTTCTGATTTGTCATTAAGACAGCGCATTTCAATGAGGAGATTACTGTAATTTTTTTTATGGCTTGATAAATATAATGGTTTTGCATTTGGGTTGTTTTAAAATTAGATGTTATGAATTGATTTCCATTTCTCATAAGTTTGTAATATTTTTTTTAAGATTTTTCTCTTTACACATTTTTATAATAGAAACTTGCTTAAATATATCTTCAACATTTGGTACTGGAAATAGTCTGAAAAGTGATTTCATTGGGAAGATGGAATTTTTTTAAAGTATTAGTTTTAAGATGATTCTTTGTGAAACTTTAACTGAATTTAAGAAGATCCTCCCCAAACAATAATGCCGTAGATAAGCAAAGAGTGAATGAGGGCATAGTACACATTTTTGATTATTTTCGCATTTAACTATATTTATTTATTTAATATCAACGGTATAAATATACCATAAAAAATAATTACACATTAATAAATTAACTACAAGCATAAGAAAATAGCACAAATAATTTTGGAAGGTAACTATTAAATGTGGCATTAGGTCGTACAATGACATCAGAGTATATAAATAATAAAAGTTCATAAAGGATATAAAAGTTCATAAAGGATATAAAAGTTCATAAAGGATATAAAAGTTCATAAAGGATATAAAAGTTCATAAAGGATATAAAAGTAAAAGATATGCGTACGTATAAAACACATAGTAAACTTAGGTTAAATTAATATTGATTGAAAAGATATGACAGTATAGCCTTCTTGTACTTACCTTCCGTGCAGTTAAATAGATCCGCCACATCTGCGTATCTATTACTAACATCATGTAATCTAGGTGCAATCGAGTGTTTGTAATGCTCAGGCCTGGTGTTGTTACATTTAAAAAGGATTTTGGAATGTAATTGTACGTACATACTCAATGCCGAACATATTGGTTGTGTCAAAGGAAAATGGCTGGTTTTAGCGATTTGCCTACAACACGGCTGATAAGAGTAGCAATGTATTGTGTGTTTATATGTATTGAGCCCCACTGCAGTGCTGGCTGCCTCACTGAATATTGTTATTAGTTGGTATAGGTAGTATTTTATTGTATTTAATACTTATAAATGTGTGTGTGATATAATAATTCATTAGTCTAGAAGCATTTACATATAATTATTAACACCTGTGCAATACATATGCATTTATAAATGTTCCGTTTGTGTCTCAATACAAAATAAATAAATTATAATTACTTTATTGGAGAAGTTGTAAGGTATGGAAGCCACGTGCAGGGGAGTTGACTTGGACTCATTTTTGGCATTGACATTGGAGCCACAATCCAGCAACAGCTTGGCCACTCCCCAGTCTGGGAAGATGGGCTGAAAACACAATCAATTATTATATTATTAATTTTTAAAAACGAAGTTATATTTACAAAGGATTAAACATTTTAATAGTCTTCCCAAAAAAGAAAAAAAAAACTAATTAAATTCGAAAAAAAAATTTAAGGTATAAGCCATATTTATAACTATTAATAACGGGAAAATGAGTCCCCACACAAACGTCCCAAGGAATACTCCATTTTCTCGGCTGAATGCATAGCTATCATAGAAGCACTGCATCTCGTCAAATCGCACAATATTAGAAACGCCCTCATTCTTTCAGATTCGCTTAGCTCACTACAAAAAATAAGTTCATCCACACTCAATTCTAATAGCGATTCCCTAATCTGCTCTATCAGATACCTCCTGTATTCCATTTCACTATCACATGCGTCAGTGATCCCGGCCTGGATTCCGGGACACCTAGGTATAACTGGAAACAAAATAGTGAATTCCATTGCTAAGGAAGCCAGTGTTCAAGGTCCGTTGAATGATATTCCTGTTATAAAAATGGCATTAAAATTTAAGTCGTTGGGGATTACAAACAAATAAATTTACACTAACTTATTTGCTTCAATTTTATTTGCCCAAATATTATATCCTGTTTAAAAGTAACTAATTTTAAGAACAATCAGTACTATTAACTAATTAAACACGGCTAAGATCGCCCTTAACCTTCCAGCGGACGCGCTGTCGTAAAATTTAAGACAAATACTCCTTATCGCTTCCCCCACTCTTACCACTTACTCACAAGAGTCGAGCTTCGAGCTATTCAAGGGTCAGTGTCTCTCTAAACTACAGACGTACCCGATGTGCTTAGAAGTTTTTGTTATTCATTGATATTTGGAAAATTTGCGACCGTGCCTTAAAGTGTAAGTATATTAAATAAAGTACTTTTTTCTATTTATTTCTCATTTATATCATTTATTTTTATACATAACGGGTGAAAGGTGAAACGGTGTGAAAGCTCCAGCGCTCCTCTCACCACACTGTTGAAATGTTGTGACTAAACCGGAGCGCTAATGTGAAATGGTAAATAGATACCCCCGCTCAGTATTTACGAAGCCCTACCAGACGTTAACCCCGGTCCTCATTTCCACTCGCCTAGTAAGGCCCTGGGTGTCTTTGATTGGTCGGCGCTGAGGCCTAATAACCTTACAACATTTCCCTAACATTTATGTAAAGAAAACACCATTTACATTGCGAAAACATGATGAAGTAAAATTTACGACAAGCGCTCGCTCAAGGGAAATTATTCAGCGCGCCCGCTAGAAGGTTAATGAGTGAAAGCCATAAAATAACAACAACAAAAAAACTATTAATATTACCTAACTTCTAGTACGTAATATTCATTACCTATTATTGTGTTTAAATATTATTATTTTTGTTAACATGTTTCTACTACACCAGACTCAAGAGCAAATACTCTTCATTGGCATAGTAACGTTGAAAATAGTAAGCACTTATGATGTAAAAATAATAATAAAATTATCACAATGCGGTATATAAGCTTCAATAAGTTAAAAAAATTGAATAGTTCTTTCTAGACTTGTAAAAAAAGGCAATAGATGTCGCATATAAATAAAAATCGGATAGACATATCCGAGACTCTATTCCGATTGCAATTGTGTTCGGGAAGAACTTTGCAATCATCATAAGGATAGCAGCCAATAATATGGAATTTAAAATGAAGGATAATATTAGCAAGTCTTGAACTTGAAGTATGATATCGGTGTAGATGGCGTAAATTGAACTGTTCTCATTAGCTTAGTCGGTAAAGCGGTTATCCTGGATAGACAGAGGTCCTGGGTTCGAGCCCCAGATGCGACTGATACCTTTTTATTTTTCTGTTGTTTTTTTCGGATTCGTGTTTCATTTTGGGATGTGTTAATATTATCTTCTTTAATGATTAAAAAAATTATCCATCATTTTCTCATATAAAATAATGAAGTTAATCACATGGTGGATATCAATCTTCAGCTCCTCGTGGGGTGAAATCTCTTCAGAAAGTCATCTATAGATATGTAATAGATTTGAAAGTATTATATCAGAGCTATCCAGTAGTACGTAGAACAAGTCTAATTTTTTTTCGTTTTTAACTCTTTATCGCACAACTGTAAACCTTTTCACAGCCAGTGACATCATATTTCATAAAAAAATTGTTTAACCGTTTGGGTGCTGCACTTATTTTGCAAGATAGATATTTTCCATAGATATTTTAGATAGATATATATTCAAGATAGATATGTTCTATAGATATTTTATATTATTATAAAAAAATGGCATCACATAAATAAAAAATGTAATAACTTAGACAAATACTGGAAATTAAGAAATCCCTTAATAATAATGAGTCTATTATTAACAATCAAAAAATACATCTTACAGCCCCATTTTAAATATGTTTCCTTTCACCCCTCCCTCAATTTCTCTCTTCCCCCACTCTCTATTGATCCCTAGTCACACCCCCACCCCTACTGTGACACCTATTATGTATGTTCTGCCATAATTTTGTAATATTGTTTAGTATGTATTCTGCCCTGATGATGGAACGGTTGTTCTAAAACCGGTTGGCGTGAAAAATAAAAGTGGTTAAGACAAAGTATGATTGTTTCATTTGATTAGACAAATATCAATCAATTTGAATGATTCTTTTTGCAATTAAACAAATAAAAAATTAAAACAACTATCTAAATATAAAAAACATAAAATTATGTCGCTTCACAATTGTGTTTTTGGGCGCAAAGCCCATGTAGTCCCTTCTTACAGCGGGCGCAAATGAGGAAAATTCACTCTCTATTATTGAGATGGCCAATGATGGCACTTCCTTCGTAACTGTCGGCATTTACCAGATCGAAGGTCTCGTCATCCGTAATGTCGCTATCATTTGATGCATCATCCGGAATAAAACTAAGGAGTGGGGCCCTTGCAGTAACGGCATATAAAATTATACATAAATTGATACAGTCCATACCTCCTGGAATGCCATAAGATGTTGTACCAAATAACTACTGTCAAGGGCGGCACCACGATCTGATATGCATACCACATGGTGGAACAGACATGTTAGCTCAGCACAGCACGACAAGGAGTTTGGTGCTACTAAAAAACATCTCTCTTTACATTTTTAACACAAACCGTGAAGGTTTCAATAGACACGCAATAATGTATTTTAATTCTTGTTATTCTGTATTGTGTATTCATGTGTATAGTAAAAAGACGCAGTCTGTTATAAAAAAATGAATCCGACATGGTGAAATATATCAATTTACTTTAGGGCATATTTATTATAACGGGATAAACAATAAATATTGTTATTGAGACACACGTCAACCGCAATACACCGCTCTCAACACATGCTCTTCTGAGGACCGACAAACGCACACTGAAGAAAGTCACAAATTATGTCACTAACACTTGCAGCGCAATGGCACCCTCTAACGGATAAACTATGTAGAAAAATATTTTTAAGATACTAATATTTAACTATAGTTATAAGCTATTTTCTAGGTTTTTCAGGTGTCCGTGAAGTACCGCACAAGAGTCTTAACTGCTCCCAAGCGTATGGAGCCAATGGAACCATGGGATCTCAATAAGAGTATGTTTTAAGGCTGCAGGGGTTGGGGAGGGGAAGGAGATGGGGTAGACAAAGGTTGGAAAGTGTCTGGCTATTTAGATCTGGTCACTAAACATACTCGTAGATATTAATTGTTTTTGTGTTTAATTCGTAGAACTCCATTTAATTTTTTTTTAAATTTAATGTAAATCAAATTTAATAATGTTATTATTAACTTCTGCAAGTATTTTTAGTTGTTATTATTGTGACAGCTTTTTCGGCGTTTAAGGCCATTTTCAAACTGTGGTTAATCCACATTGCGACGACTTATTTATATGATTTAATTTACTATCGGTATTATCGGTAAATTTATTTAATGATTTATTATCGGTAAAACCGATTTAGTTAGAAAGCAATTAAAATTCTTATTGCGGATTAACCACAGTTTAAAAATGACCTTAAACGCCGAAACAGCTGTCACAATAATAACAACTAAAAATACTTGCAGAACTTAATAATAACATTATTAAATTTGATTTACATTAAATTTTAAAAAAATAAAAATAAATACTCGTAGATATTGCCATCTCAAGCAACCAACATTTCGATTCTGAATGGTGGTCTTTCACTAGGGCAATACTTAGAATACATATCTATGGTGAACGTATGTCCTAGGGTATGAATAATAATAATAATATCGGAACAGCGTGGGTTTAGAAAGGGTCAATCAACAGACATGAACCTATTGGTAAACACAGATTATGTATCGAAATATGTAGATAAAGGCTACTAAGAAGATTGCTCAAACAATGATTTTTCAAAGGTCTTTGATACTATAAACCATGACATCTTATTAAATAAACTGTCAAAGATAGGTTTTTCTTTACAGTTTCTAATATTCTTTGCCAGCTATTTTACTGGAAGAAAACAATTTTTATCGCATGGAATATTCTTGTCAAAATGATTTCTTGTGCTCTCTGGAGTTCCTCAGGGATCTAATTTAGGCCCCCTCCTCTTTTTAATTTTTATTAACGATATCGCAGAGAGTATTCTGCATTCCAGGTTTCTTCTTTTCGCTGATGACCTAAAAATAACTAATTCTGTTCTTATAAATATTAACTTTAGAAGACTGCAATCGACTCCAATCGGATAGAATTATTGATTGGGATAAGAGGAATCAGATTGAGTTCAGCATTTCTAAATGTTTCATTTTTTCTTTCACAAGGAAGTGTCATATTTGGTTTTACCGGTATACTATGAGTGCCTGAAGTTTAAAATGTGTCTCCACTATGAAAGATCTTGGTGTCTTCGAAAACTCAGCTATCATGGAGAGCATTAATTTCCATGTTGCCGATAGTTGTCTCCGTCACCAACAGCAAAAAGTGTTTTATCTCCCAGCCTGCAGGACCAACTTGCCAATGGTCATGCCAGTGGGGAGGGCAATCTTGCTGTTAAATAGAATCACTTCTGATATCGACATATTTAACATCAATGAAGCTGCGTTTAAACATAAAGCTTTGTTGCTACTTGTATAATACCAGTATGTGTTATATGCTGAGATTATATGTCTCTACCTCATTTCTTTTAATTTTTATTATTTTTATAAGTAATTATTTTGGATGTTATACATCCTGTCTTATTTAATAATATTTTTTAAAATGCCTTATAATGTAAATTTTGTAAAATCTTTAAAAGGAATAAAGAATTGAAATGAAAAAAAAAATTGAAATGAAAGGGACAACCGAGTATGAAAGAGATAGCATGACTCAGCGGATTGTATAAGTGAATGAATGGTCGACTCATCCTTCGGTCCTGAAGACTCACCTTGTAGCATTGCAATCATACAGCGCCCTCGAGGTGATTTTTCACAAAAACGGCGCTATACAAATCATCCAATTATTATTATTAATTATATTCTAACTACCGACATATCGATGTCATTCCACCTCATGAATTCCAGAGATGTATTTGTCATACACATAAAAAACATTTAAAAGCATGGGGGCAGTGGAAAGGTACTAGGTGCATTCAATTGACGGAATCAGTTATGTGCTTGGAGATCACAAAGGAAAAGGTGCTATATAATGGCTACCTAGGGGGGATACTAAACTTACTCTTACATCCATATCCTCTGAGAAGTAGGTGCTCTTGATGACATTAAGACGGGACACTGACAGGTGCAGGAGGGTGTCTCCCGTGTAGGAACTTCGCACGTTCATGGCCACCAGGTTGGTGACCAGCTCTTTAGTCTGGAATAGATGGATACATTAATAATAATGTCCAAATTAAAATCCAAAGTACCTACACTTAAATGGCCCAAATGAACTCACTATGGATAGATATGTTGTGTGTCGGACGTGTTCACCTCTCCTACAATGTTTTAACACGGCCATTTGATTAACACATTTGTTATATTCCACTTCTTATAGAGTATGTCTAATTTGTAAAGGAGTTGTATCGTATAATAAATATTATTTCGCTGTCCGCAACCACCCCGACTCCCGATCCCTTTGTGAACATATGCTGCGCGGTCCGTGGGAAACATGTTCTCATTAACCGCTCAGATAGCCTGAATAAAACGACAGAGCGGTATAGCGGTGTGAGAGAGAGGCTTGTCGGACATACGCAGAAAGCGGTAGCTTTGCGAGTCTCATAGGCCACCTTAAGTAGCCTGAGAAAACCAGGTCTTGTCAGTTAGACAGCAACCGCCCGCTTGACAAGATGCACCGCTCCCTCGATTGCCCGCCCGCTATGACTTCTGCTCTACTCGCCTTCTTTCTTTCTGACCACCGCTTACCCTGGACCCCCATCGGACTACTGCCTCTCACTGGACCCAGACCAAGCATCGTCACACGGACACGGCCCCGAGCTCTACTAATAATTCTGCATAAATTGGATTTTCTTGCAGAATTACATTTGCAAAGTACAAAAGTCGTCAATGAGGTCTTGTTGTCAGTATCGTTCCTCCTTGCAAAGGGAACGATAGGTTGTGCTTTCTCCTCCCAGCCTTCTCCGCAGATCGAGATCAGTTACGCCCTATAGTTTGGTTGTGTGCCATTATGTCTGGTACATTTCTGGTATTTTCTTGAATAGTTTTTGGGATATTATGCCGTGTTGCGCTTCCTCCTACTTTAGCCAACATTTCGGACCATCTCAAAAAGGATCTCAGAACACTTTTGAGTGTGCAAACTCGAATAGGAATAAATTTAGGTGTTTATAATTCATGTTACGTTATATATAAAGAAATGACGGTTTTTGGCAAATATAGAGCATTGTGAAATACGAGCAATTGCATCATAAAGTCAATTTTGGAAAAAATGAAAACTGTTTTTCAAAGTATACTGACGAAATATTAAAATAAATATATACAAACACAAGGGAATACCAGGAAGACATAATATATACACGGTTTAAAATGAAGGTCTGAGTGGTTTATGATTTGTGTTTGATTACCTTGAGTCGGCTCTGCGGAGTGGTGGCGGTGGCCAGCAGTAGGAAGATGAGGTGTGTGATACACTTGAGGGTCCGGTCAAACATCTCCGATTGCTTCTTGTACACAGGTCTGATGTCCAGGATGGTGCGGGTTTCTAGTCACATAAAAGGAAAAATATTTAAAGCTAACAGTGAAAAAATACTATGCTGTTGTTTTGGGGTGTAAAGCTGTGATGCACTTTCTCTATCCAGTACAAGCTTGCTTATCAGACGTCTGTTGGTCAGAGAAGCTCTGTAATTAGACATTGAGCTATTACATTGGCAGCACAGAGAAAATAATACATAGAGATGCCCTAACACACAAGGAAAAGAAACCAAAATAAGTTAATAACAGCAAATAAGTAAAAAGATTCGGCTTGTTTACGAAAACGAATATTATGTTAGAGTATTTAATTAGACTCTTTTATAAATATTCGTAAAAAGTATTTATGTACTTTGTGGCTTGTCATAATTATAATATAAATGCATAAATTTGTTTTGAACCAATTCAATTAATTATAATAATCAACCGGTTTCGGGTACTTCCGAAACTGGCTGATTCCTTCATCAGGACTAATAATAATAATAATTGGATTACTTCTATAGCGCCGTTTTCTTGGGAAAATCACCTCAAGGGCACTATATTAAGACTAAACTAAGATACCAAATAATGAGACATACATGAATATCTAGGTGTTGGAGTTGGAACCAACCAAAGGGGAAGGACTAATGTGGGGGTTTTCTTAAGGAACAAAGCGATTCACTGGAAAAATATTTAAAAGAGGACTATGATAAAATTACTTGGTTATTCAATATACTAGTTTAATATTTAGGGATTTTCTAATTCCCAGTGCTTTTAAATTATAAAATATTTTGCCTTTCTCATTACGGTGAAGAATTTGAATCACTGTATCTTTATTAAAAATATGATTGGTTAAAATGAGATGATTGGAAAACTCTGAAAAAACTATTGTTATTTTTTTTTTACGGTAGGAGACCCCGAGGGAAATTTCTCTCAAGGCCTATATCATCTTTGGGGATGCTGTGTGGAGGCTCTTTTAGTGGATAGGAAGGAGTGAACTTGGGTCTTCAAGAGACCGATGTTGTAGAATGGAGGAAACACAGAGGCCGGCAGATCATTCCACAGCAGAGCTGATGAACATAAGAACGAGTCATAGAAGCGACCCATTCTCATGTGACAAATGTCAACCGTGTGCAAATGTTGGGCACGCGTTTGGCGTGTTTCCCGACTATGCACCGGTGCCGAAGGGATCAATAACGCTAGTTCCTCAAAGCATCTTCCATTAAAATACCGGTAGAACAAGGACAGCATTCCCACCTGACACGTCTGTGCTCGAAAGATTGCAGTGCGTTTGTTAAGATAGGCGAATCTATCAAACGGACCGCCCGTTTTTGCACAGAGTCAAGAGTTTTTTTTTCAGATATTTTGGGACTCCCGACCAGAGGTGGCTGCCAAATTCTACAGTTAGGCACACTTGCGATTTGTACAAGGTCAGTAGTTGTGTACTATTAAAGTATCTGCGGGCTCTGTACAATACGCCCAGCTTCTGAGAGGTTAACTTTACTCTGGCTTTGATGGAGCCCCCATACCTGAGCTGGTCACTTAAGGTTACACCAAGCATATGAAAGGAGGGCTTGTTGGAAAGATTTCTTCCATTAAAAGAGACTAGATTGTCATTTCTATCTCTTTTAAATGTAATCAGACATGATTAGGTCTTTGAAACATTAAATTCGATTTAAACATCTTAAGTGTTCCGTGATTCTGATATTTACATTACGGGGTATCATACCTATGTAAAACGAAGGACAATTTGTAGATGCCCGAGTGCCTTAATTTATGATCATAAATTCACTCGGGCATTAACAAACTATGTTCCAATAAACTGCCAATGATCCCTGAAAAAATCCCTAAATATTGTTACATAACAAAGGGGTGACCCTAAGTTAAATCCTAGCTCCTCGTCATAACAAATAGCTGGGCAACCAATTACGACGTTTCCCTCAAATGCTCACAGTAATCAACCAATCAGGTGATTTTGCTGCTCAAATAAACCAATAAAAGCCACACATTCATTACTGACCGATAACAGAGTAACGCGAAGCGACTCGAGCGCCCCCGGCCATTCCTGTGTGGGACCGACTACCGATCAGACCAGCTATCCGTCAGCAGCGACTCTGTAAGAGTTCGCGGGTAAAGTGCTATTTTGTCAACCAAATCTTAAAGGCAACGTATTTCGCATGCGGGCTTGAAGCCCGTAGCTAATCGTGCCCGTTCACTGTAAAATACCTAAGATGGTGACTTGTAATTTAAAACTAACTTAAACTCAGTGTGGACATGCCCGACTCTTAGGCTCCTGCCTGCGGCTCCCGCCGACCACATCTACCCTATTAATGCAAGATGCCACCGTTCCGATCTTCTCATGTAAGCTGTTTTCTACCTACCCTCTATTATGTGTTGTACTTGCCCTTGCCATAATTGATACACCAGGTTTTAGAACTCCATCAGAGAGAGAGGATTATGTTTAACTTCATATCAGGAATAGGACCCTTCTATTTGTAATACGATTGCACATAACCTGTAATGTCTAGTATCACTGTACAATAAATTCTGAGACTGAAAGTACTCCCTCGTCTCATTTAAACGTAGATTAGAAATTGCCTCAAACCCAATTATAAGACCGCGGTCGACTCACTCGACCCTGAAGGAGAGAGAGACCTCATTGCTGTACCAGAATCTGAGCTAACCATTGTCCGGACAAAGACGTACCTGTCTTGGAGACTAACACCTGGGTAAGTCACGCCGATATTCTTGTCTCCCTACTTTCACTAAAATACAACACTGACGCCCATCACGGTGCATTCTCTCCTACCCAACCTTCCTCCTACCCCATCGTCCCAAAACACAACACTGGCGTCCAAATCACATAAATTAATCACATGGTCCTCTTTTAGTAATTTTTCCAGTGAATCGCTTTGTTCCTCCTGAATACCCCCAATGAATTTTGACTAAGAGTTATTAAAATTAAAAATTTTACCCTTCGTTGGAAGGAAAATATAAGAGAAACTTAAGAACCATTTTACAAAATACAGAGTGAAGAAATTGATTCCATCAAAGAAAAAAGCTGTCTTTGGGAGATGAAATAAAAAATAATGAAGAATGAGTATTTCTGTATGGAGAATTATTTGTAGGTGAAAAAGGAGTGAGTATGGGTCTTGGAGAGACCCATGTGTAGTGGGGAGAAAACACAAGTCGTTCTACGACCAAGTTGTTGTGCACAAGAACGAGTCATAAAAACTGTATTCAAATGTCGGTTGCTAAAAAGATCATGATCTTCAAATTGGCCTGAGCGGTAGTTACTACCTTTGAGAGTTTCGGTGAGCATGTTGAAGGTGTTGACCACGTCGCAGAAGCGCGGCAGGTACCTCGTGTCGATGAAGTCATCGGCCGTGAGGTCGATCCGGCCCACCTTCAGGTCTATCATAATCTTCACAATGGCCTGGGCGGAGTAACAGGTGTCTGGAAACAAAGCAAACAGGAAAATTACAACATCTACCAGATAAATATTGGTGTATAATTTATCCCTAATACAGAAAAACTGAACAGTTCATGAATCGTAACTGATCAGAAGGATTTAGTGTCGATTTTCTTGTAAGTTTTACCTGTATATAAAATGGAGTCCCTCTCAATCCTGATGGACAGGGCCCACATCCACAGGTCAATGCAGCGCTGGTAGCGTAATGCATCAGCGTAAGATGCACCCCTAGAAATAGCATAGGAAACATCATAACAAACAATAGAGATAATAAAACATCAGAAATAATTAAACATTAGAAAAACCGAGAGACATTACAAATATATCAATAAATACATGATATCATCTTCTACCCCTTGTCTGATCACTTCAACAAGGTGCCTCCAGACATCCCTGGGCTACTTCAGCAGCCTCTGTACATTACAAGACAAGTCTCTTGTCACACAGCCTTTAGAGATGCTTTCCCCAACTTTGTCTAGGGCGACCATATGGAAGTCTTTCCTCTGGAATTGCCGCCAGCATTTTATGTGGAATTTGGTCTTCTGTCATTCAGAGTACATGTCCAAGACAACTTCTCAATTTTAGGAGTTTGATGCTAAACACCTCAACACATCTTGAATCGCCAAGTTTCTTATGTTATCCCATTTTGTGACTGCTACCACTCCTCTCGAAAATCCCATTTCAGCAGCTCGGGCCCTCCTACTCCCTCATTCATCTTCCAGATTTGAATAATAATAATAATAATAGTTGGATGATTTGTATAGCGCCGTTTTTGTGAAAAATCACCTCAAGGGCGCTGTACAAATATTTCTTAACTAATTATGTACAGATACAGAAAAACATCATCAACAAAAACAACATTGAAATATTCATTATTTTACATTTACATTACATCATAGGAAGCATTGAGAACAATGAAACTGAATTCATTTAAGTAATGATCTCACTTTGAACGGGGCTTCATGAGGGTATAATGCAATGCAAGGGTAATAATTGATCTTGAGCCAAGAGCAATCTTGATCTCACCTGTACATCAATCTGAAGACAGTGTCCTTGTGAGCGATGCCCAGCACCCGCTCACAGATGAGCAGCGACTGGGTGCGCATTGCGTCAATATCCGTAGAGATGACATCCAGCTCTGCCTCCGAGGTGAACTCCACAGCCTGGCGATACGCCACTCGAGGGGTCATATGGGGGCGCTTGGCTAGGAAGCAAAATACAGAAAAATTATTAAAAAACAAAATCATTCAAAGATAACGAATGAGATATAATAAGAAAGATGGAAGTTAGTTTACCTATGTAATTAGGTGTACTGTGTCGTATTCTGTTTGCTATCCTCCAGTGCTGCATGGCATACATTATGTCATTGAAGTCATCCAGCAAGGTTGATCCTGATAAAACAAAATCGTACCTCATTTTTACATACTTAATAAAAGTGTCAAGGGGAAAGGATTTTTGGTTGAAAATTTAGATGACATGAAAGAAGAGAACATAATAACAAAAATATTAATTTTTGGTATCAATTTGATTGCTACCTGATTAGCGGACATTACACATACGCTTCGAGCGAAGATTACATCACACTTCGTTCCAATACATGCTCCGAAACCCGAAACATACAGTTCGATCGCCTAGATCTCCTGTCAGTCCAACACGTCGGTTTTGTCAGCGATCGGCGTACTATGCCTTTACACGTAAGGTTTGATAGCATGCCGCGCATCTGTTTTTTTTTTTTATGGCTATTCACCAACTGTTTACGGAACATCAAAGGCAAAGAAATGTATACCTACCACCTATCATCATACCAATAGAAACTTTAAAAATCAGGCATATAATGAGCTTATGAAGTTTTGCAAAGGAATCGGTTTCCCATATAATTTAAGAATTACGTCATAACGACCCAGAAGATTACAAAAATTACTTACGTACGAACAGTGAAACTTTAGATGATTGAAATGTTTTATTAATAAATAAACTAATACTGTTACGAGAAGATGCATATCAGCGTAGGAACGTCTCACAATGTACTGAATAGTTGTTCTTTCGAAAATTTGAAATTTAGTACCGGGATTTCTGCATCAGCATTGTATACTAATTCCAGAAATGTGCAAAGCTATTTATGAAGTTGGTGCTTAGAAGGGGTTATTAATATTTTTTGACAAAAATCACGATTCGCATGAAAAATATAAATAAATAATTTAATTAAATTTTTTAAATTTTTTAAAAGAAAGACAAACATTCCCAGGTTACGAATAACCTGATAATATTTTAAAATCTCCTACTACCATCACAGTAAGCGGAAGATATTGCTTGTGTCATAATGGAGGACTTAGCCAGCCGAGGAATTGAAGTCACGACGCCTGGGTGAGACCCAGACGCGATGCCGACTCAACCACCGACCGGTGAATTAATGTACCTACTTAATTTTCATCTCTGACTCAACTACCAAACTTATAATACAGATTACAAAACAAGGAAATACGGGGTGTCAATAAAAACTACAAATTTAATAAATACTCGTTTCTTCCACGAGGTTTTTTAGTACTTCAACAGTAAAAAAAAAATCCTTTCCATGCATTTATCTTGAAGTGTTAAAAAATAACAAATATTAAATTTCTATAGGCTATGATGTAGAATTATCCCCTTTCAGAAAGTCCCATCGTATCGCATAGTTCATTCATCTTTCTTTCCATTCCTCCTGACATTCCACGTGCCAATTCGACATTGCTCAAGTTCCTTCCTCCTCTTCGCGCTAACGAAGGGTTGACGGTGTGATGGATAGCGAGCCTCATCGACACCTGTGTCGGCCATTCCCTTCCACGGACTACTTAACTACCCATAACTAAACATAACATAGCATAGATGTGAAATATATTCATTTGGACCATAGCACTTTTTCAAAGATGTTTTTTTTTAACATCTTCGTATTGCCATTTAAAATCATTTAACCATTATAGTGCTGAAGAGCGCCGTCGCCCTTGTAGATAGGCATGCGAAAATTTTCCGGCGGCGCGACAGCGCTCCTGTTGACAGTTTACTTTTGGCGTGCGTTGGTAAATGTCGTGTTTACACATTCATATTTATTTTCATAAAATTGCTTTCTATCTTTCTTGGATCACACTTTTTTTCTACAAACACCATTATTTTTTATCACATTCCTAATTTCGATTCCAAAATGTCAAGCACAAGTAAAATTTCACATGAAGATGTTGAAATGGCAGAACAATTTGAAGACTACATTAGCGACTATGAGAGCGATAGCAGAAGTGATATTGTGGTTCCTGTTAATTGGAGGATGCATATTATTTACGATGATGTGTGGCATGCAGCAGTAAGGACAGTAGTGCCGTGAAAAGATTCAACTTGATCTGTTCTTTGTGTTAAAAAGGACCGCATAGAATTTGTTTAGGAAAACACTCTTGTAAATAAATCCTGTACATTTTTTTTCATTTTCTTTTCAATAAATATGTAGTATTCAATTTGTTGAAATAAATATGAAAATTGGTGTATTTTTACAGAAATGACACGTTTTTTCTTGTTCATATAAATTATCTATAAAAATAGACTTTTCTTTTGGCATTTTAGATCATTTTGGCGAAATATATTTGGCACTAAAAGGGTTAAAAATGGCGGTACCCTCCTTTTTGTCTACTATTTGTTGACAACTTATACAAGCTCTCTTGCAATTTGAGATTCATACAGCAATCATTATATTCCAAATCATAGAACTACATAATTCCGGCCATTTATTTTATGCTCATATAGAAATATATCAATCCAAAGATAGATTGTACTGTGTTTACTCTAAAAACAATGACATATTCTTTCAAATAAATACTATTCTTCTGGAATCGCATCAAAGAAACAAGAAAAGACTTACAACCACGTCCTTCAGGAACAGAACAAAATCAAAGGACTTACCAATTAACTCGTGAGCATCTGCCATCCGTTCTTGACTATAATGAATGCGTCCCGTCAACAGAGAGAATATCTGGGTAGCCCCCTTGAGGCAGGCGGTTTGAAGTGCGTCATCACCAGAACGTGACACCGCGTAAGGGTCAGCGCCATTGTCCAATAGCAGCTTTGTGGTCTCCACTCTGTAAACACACACAGGATTAATGCTGGCTCGAATAGTTACCTTAATTCATTCATTACTTTATCAATCAATTAAGAACATCAATAACTGTAGAAAACGTTAATGGATATTATTTTGATTCCACTAACATAAGCGATTTACAGTTTGCAAAAAAAGACAACTTAATTATTAATAATTAATTAACATAATTGATTCAATATCAAAAAAATAGGGGTGTGCAGTCCATAGAGGCTTTAAGAGGCTTTAAAGCTGTGCATGCCCCCAATAAAATGAGATGGAAATATGATTCTGATAAATTTACAGAATTAATTTTAACAAAACAAAAAACCTGTGGACAAATAATAGTATTCCCAAACAACAATCAAGAACATGCAGTACACATAGCTCAATTCGGTTCGTATACAGTGAAACTCTCCTGTAAGGTTTTCCAGGGGACTGGAAAAAAATACTTTTATCCTTTATCGCTTAGAAAATAAAGAGTTATTTCTTAAAATTGTTAACATTTTAAATCTACTAGTTTGCAACATAATTTAACAAAGGATCAAATTTGTACAAATTAATAATAATAAGATATTAAATTTGACAGAGAATCGAGTAATACGAGGTGTGATAAAAAAATATGGTGAAAAATTACAAACAAAGTAATAACCTTACAACAAATTTGAATTAATCTCTGTCAAAGTACTCTCCTTGTAGACAGAAACCTTTTTTTCGGTTGAAAGCTGGCAGATCAAAAGCGAGATGTGGCACGGCGTAGTGATGAAGGAAAAAGCCATTGACCCATTTTTCTGGTCTCTTTCTCTGTACATCGTCTCGCAAACGTTGCAGTAAGCCCTTGTAATATTCGGAGTTTACAGTTATTCCCCTTGGAATGAACTCTGATCGCACTATGCCCTCAGTATAAAAAAAAACAATGAGCATCACCTTCAACTTTGATAGAAGTGCCTTCTTAGGGCGAGGAGAGCAACTCGTTTTCCATTGGGAACTCTGAATTTTCGTCTGAGGGTCATATCCATATACCCAACTTTCCAGATCTACTTTAAGACGATCCTTCAATTCCCTGCAAACTGACACATGATTTTCCTTCTATTCATCAGTCAAAAGTCTGGGAACAAATTTCACACTCACTCGTCTCATTTGCAAATTATCGGTTAAAATGATTTGCACGAACCCATACGAGATATTCAATTCTTCTATAAACTCTTGAATAGTCAATCACCTGTTTGAACAAACCAATTTTTACACTTTTTGCACGTTTTCGTCTTTTTTGAGATCGAAGGACGTCCCAACCGTTGCTCGTCTTCAACCGACTCATTTCCACTTTTAAATCCCTCATACCACCTGTAAACAGTCTTCAAGAGTCACCACATTATCGCCATACACTGATTTTAAGATTTCATAAGCTTCTTTGGCACTTTTTTGCAACTTAAAACAAAACTTAATGTTAACGCGTTGTTCGAAATCCATGACATGACCTCACTCTTCCGGCTCTGGAAGCCGACTGACAAGTCACAACTTCTTCAAACATGATACTGACTATCTCAAAGGATCAGACTATCAGACTTATTACTTATATTTTTTGATCACACCTTCTACGTCATGCAAATTGGACAAATTCTCTGAACTTAAGGAAGGGAGATAAAGACTTAGTTGGATGATATTGTGAAAACAAAATAAGAAGGAAGAAAATAGCAGAAGTGAACTAACTAGAAGATCCATTTGGCATTCATGGGTTATGTATGATATGATCCTTCTTCCTTCTTCCTTCTTCCTTCTTCCTTTTTCCCGAAACAAAATATATATACTTTTTAAATTAAGGCTAGGCTCACATGAGCAACTTGTGTCAAAACGGCATTTGTGTCGATCCATTAAAATCCATTGCGGTATATGGAGTTGCACACACGTGACGATGTAATTTTGCATTAACGAGTAATGTAACGCCTTAAAATTTAACACAAAACTGCATTAAGTGGTTTATAGTAGGAATTTCGAGATATATCCATATTCAAAAAGTTTCATCATAATTGGCAAGATAGCAGTATAAAAATGATTTTTATTTATACAATATACGTAACTCGAAATATGATGGTAAAATTACCCACATATACGTAAAATTCGAATATCGAAAACACGTAACTGATAATTTCAGTTATGGATACTAAATTCGTCACCCTCTTCATAAGACAATGGTCAGAATAGTTGCTTTCCATTCGGTGGATTCTAATGATTTAATTAAAACTTATTTGACGTACAATGTATTTATAGGAGGCAAGGTGTTTGCGAAAAATCAATTTTGGGTAAACTACAAAATTTTCCTTTTAATTTGCAAGCAACTTAGTTCTATTTAAAAAACATTTTTTAAAACAAAAAGGTTTCATTTGCTAAGTCACAGACAACTTAGTTCTATCTGCCATAGTTAAAAATATTTTTGGAGCAATGCGGTTTCATTTGTGCTGTGCTTGTACTGAAAACAAAACATGAACCTCAATATCTCAGCTTAATGCAAATGGCAAATGGAACCTTGTTGGTCGAAGGGAACGCGAGTGGTCTGAATAACCACCATGGCGCTGCGTTCACTCAACAAAAGACGGAAACTTACGAGCATCTCACTTGCTGAAATAGATTTAATCATATTTCCTCGCGAAATACAAACAAAATTTTGTGACCTGACAAAAAGGAATAGTTCAATTCTGAACTAAATAAATGACATGGGTGAAAGACAATGCCATTTTTATCGAAACGTGTCATGTTTGGCTATACGCAAATTATCGAAAAACACTTGAAACAGCTTATTTTGCATACCTATTGTGTTTCGTAGAACTCCATTTTATTTTATTTTAAATTATATAAAATAAATTTAATAATATTATATTTTTATGTTCTTTAAGTATGTAACATAAAAACGGCCATAGTAAAAAGAAAAATTAATACGGAAACACCTATTTTCAATAAACCTACATTGAAATTAAGATGAAAAAAAAATACATATCAGTTCCTGGGCGCGAACTCGCGACCTTTAGATAATGGGTGACGAGCGTTATTTGTAAAATATAAGTGCTGTCCAAACGTATATTTTAATTATTTGATACAAGGATGCGCGCATCAAAACGAAATTTTCTTTTTAAAAAATAAACAAAATGTTTTTTGTACTTTACACAAAAACACCTTGCCTCCTATAAATACATTGTACGTCAAATAAGTTTTAAATAAAAATAATTAAAAAAAAAAAAACATTGAAATGGCAGAGGATTGAACTTTGACCCACCGCTTGGAAAGCAACTATTCTGACCACTACACCAACTCCTGACAAATTTAGCATCTACAATTGAAAATAACAGTTAGGCTGTGTTTATTTATTTACGCCCAAATTTAAAATCAATTACTGACATCTTAAAAAACTATCTAAAAAAACTTTAGTTCGAATTCGCAGTGGATAGAATATTATTAGCAGCAGCTGACGGCTAAATAATGAATTGTTTTATAAACCGGCCTTTCTGAATTAAATGGTGATTTCAAAATCTGTAAATACTTTTTAATAAGCTTTACCAAACTTTTTTAATCCACATTTATAAAAACATGATGGTTAGTGCTTCACCCTACATTTTCTAGCATGTTGAAGAAAAACATTCTAAGGGGTTTTTGAGGGTATTCAATATATAAAAATATTTTGTAAAACATACGTAGGACAGTCAGAAAAGGATTATATTTATAATTTGAATTTGATAAATGCTAAGCCTATGTTAATTTTTTTAAATATATTACTCATATTTTTATCTTAAAAAACATCATGTTTATCATATAGCGCAATAATATTATCATTATTTCGAATTAACAAATTATTCCACTCCACCTGAATTATACTAATTCTAGAAATGAGCAGAGCAAATTTATTAATTTTTTTGCCAAAAAATCCCAGTTTGCATACATAATTTTTAAAAAAAAAGGAAAGCCAATTCCTTCAGAAAACTCCACAGGCTTGTCATAATACCTGATTTTTAAGTTTTTATTTGTTTTTTAAGTGTATGTAGGCACATAATTCTTTGCTTTTCTTTGTCCATAAACAGTCAGTGAAAAGCAATAAAAAAATTAAATCGACAGTCCCAACAAACAATTTCGGATGTGCAAATGGTAACTTCTTATTAGAGCTGTTTAAGTTTCATTTCTACGTGTTTAGAGTGTCACATTTTTATATTTCGAGATGAAGAAACATAGTGTTATTTTTGATATTTTGCATAAACCCCTATTTATTTCATTGGAAAAATATATTATCATAACTACTACAGCTCTAATGAAAAGTTATCAATTTGCACATGGCATTGTTTCATTGAAACCGTCGCACTCTCAAACGCTTACATGTAGAGGCATGGCACTAACATAGTGTTGTTAATAAATAATTGCTTTTGTGTTTAATTCGTAGAACTCCATTAATTTTTTTTGTAATATAATATAAATCAAATTTAATAATGTAAATCATTAACAAAATTATTTTTTTAAAAGCAGTGAACAAATTTGGCACATACCATTAACCAAACTGGCGGAGATCTGGGCGTTCGAACTGCGCTTCGCTTGCCTTTACACATATGTTTCGGAGCACGTATTGGAATGAAGTTTGATGTGATCTTTGCTCCGAAGCATACATGTAATATCCGCTATTCTGTCACCGTGGAGTTATTTTTATCCTAGATTATTTTTGATTTTGTAAGGAAAGTAGATAAATTCAGTACAGAATTTTACTTGTTTTTATATATTTATAGTCAATATAATATGTTAATATTAATGTCGACACATACCATTAACTAAATTTAAGAGATACATACATACTTGAGTGATATTTTTCTGCAACGTAGCTAAAACTATTTAGGAGCAAAGTATAGGAGCCATTGAAATTTTTTTTTATATGTACCATCTAAAAACTTGTTGCTTATTTCTCTGCATCATGCACTAAAGGGCGAGTTTTATGAACAAACTACAAAATTTTTGTTATGTAACAAGCCGTTTTTCATTAACGAACCGCTATCCCTTCGTAACCTTATTTTGTTATCTTCAATAATTGCCATTCGGTCGTCATCACTTTCACTGCTCGGTAATCTGACAAACGTTTAGAAAATGACGAAATCGGACGGAAGTCCGAATATTAACTAAAAATGGTATCAAGCGTTACAAATGTTTTTTTTTTAAAATCGGGTTTGGCTCGGCGGAGGTCCTGGTATAAAGTGTAAAACTTTCCCTTGAGTAGCCTCTCACTGCTAATGAGATGTACCCAGTAACGTCTCTTTTGTGTATTTTTTTCCACTTCTGATTTACAAGAGCACAAACCACTACTGGCTCTTCGAAATCTATTACCAAAATGGAGGATCTGTTGCTTACTGTGTGCGCCTTCGATTGAAAGACAGCGACGCAACTGTCGCCGTGACACAAGTTGCTCGTGTACACCTGGCCTAACAAATTTATTTTATTTCTTTCCTAATGCTTCGAGTTAGCGGTATACACACACAAAAAAAGTGCAAAGGGTTAAGCATGAAAACTTCTAATGTGGGAACCTTGTAATATGTGGGTTTCACTGTATATGGTAATAAAACATCCAGGTTTTAATGATTGGTTAGACTTACACATTGCCTAGTTTGGGCGCCTCCCCTCGATACAAGCTCATTACCGGATTTGGCCGTCTGTGAAAAATATTCTGTGATTTATACTTTTTTTAGTCCACTGAGTAGAGCAAATTAAAAAACCCTAGATAACGTCAGTATAAATCATAAATAATTTTTCACAAACACAAAATAATAAGACACAGAAATGAAACCTCAAAAATAAACACAAATTGATGTAATTTCTTCAAAAGATTGGTACTCACTTTGTGGCGTCATTATTAATAAATGAATTAAATATTACTTTGTAATCACCACTTTATTATGTACATATCAACATGTTTCGAAAGTGATACTTTCCTCATCAGGAATATACAGAATACTACAAAATAATAATATCAAGTATAGACAAACGATAAACATAGAACACCTGTATATATATATATATATATATATGTAGAATAATTTTCTCGGTTTACCAGCGTAATGTAGTCTTTGGAAGGACTTTTTAACTCCTGACGTTTCGGACAAATCACACTGTCCATCTTCAAAGGCCTTATGTCTTGAGTTTTGTTTTGAACTGATTGCATGCGCGTGTCCGTTCAATCCAAAAGTCAAGGCCTAAGATGGTTTGAAAGGACACACGCAAGCGATCAGTTCAAAACAAAACTCAAAACATAAGGCCTCTGAAGATGGACAGTGTGATTTGTCCGAATCGTCGGGAGTAAAAAAGTCCTTCTAAGGACTACATTACGCGGATAAACCGAGAAAATTATTCTACATCTTATACCCGTGAAAATCTCAATCATAACACATGATATGTATATATTAATGAAGTGGTGAATACAAAGTAATTTATAATTCATTAAAAAATTGATGTGATTATACCATACAAGAATCATAATATGCGGAACCAGTGGCATCCCCAATTTGAGGAATGTTGTAAGGCCGAGTGGGGAGGGAAAGGAAATTGGACAAAGGAAGGTTGGAAAATACCTGGCTATTTAGATATGGTCACTAAACATAGTAAATGCTAATTCAAGCAAGAATTCAATCCCGAATGCTGGTTTTCCACAGGGCAATCAATACTAAAGTAACTACTCCTTAAATATAATACAAGGGCACAAATGAGTTGTGGATTTGCAAAATTTGCCATGGAAATTTTTGCTGGTTTTGATACATTCACAAAAAGTGCTTCAAATATATTTATTTATTCATTATGAACGCCCTTTGGGCTTTTACATATCTCCAGATTTCCAAAACTCCATGACTCAAATATCCTATGTCTTCCCTCTGCAGCAGTTAACAAATACGATTTTGGTCAAAATTGACTTAAATGCAAGAACACTGATCGTCCATCGGTTTTTTAGTTTTTTGTTATTTGTATGTTTAAGTTTACAAAATAACTTATACACTGGTTGCGCCGGTTACGGTTCAACTTGAATAGCGTTATAGTTGATTTGCAGAATAATATGCTTCCTAAAACAAACCTACCCACTTGTAGCCTATACCTAGTCCATCGACTCTACCCGCACATTGTCCGCTGTGATTTTGTCAAGAACGTATCAATCCGCAACCCGCAACGCAATATTCGTATTGTGTTTTTTTATAAACTCAGCGATCTATTGTTTTCACCACCGCCGTGGTATTTGTTTGTGTGATCTGGTGCAGATGTTTAACGTCTGTGCATTGTGTTGAACTATTGATTATTTATGTGCTCAAGTGCAGCCAAAGAAGAGGCTTATGAAGAAGCAAGGATCAGGGGTAAGTCGTTTTGATCCCATATTGTAACACTAAATGGGCTAATTAATGTAAAGTAAATACCTTTCAATAATTTCTGTGATACAGTATTGTTAAGTCTAAAGAATACGAAAATTAATTTTCTCATTCTGTCTATAGTTGAATTTATTTGAGATTTCCATTTAATATTACTTTCAATTTTAATTCCGAAATATTTTATGTTTGATTTGCTACATAAATCAACACCATTTGAATGGCAACTTGTATGTCCCAGAGGGCAATTTCTGTTATGAACTTTCATAGCAATGTCGATATTTATGGTATTTCCGTCAAGCTATAAGGTATATAAGTTTTTCAGTATTTAGTGGTAATAAATTTATACCATGAACCAGATTTTTAGAAAACTCTATTATCTTAATATATGTATGTTTATAAGTATCCAATAGTATATAAGTTTTAATAATTAGTTATATATAAAATAGTATCCAATAGTATATAAGTTATAATTAGTTATTTTGTAAACTTAAATGTACAAATAACTTAAATAAAACACAAACAAACAAAAACCAATGGACGTTCAGCATTATTGTATCGAACTCGATTTTGACCAAAATTGTATTTGGTAACTGGTGCAGAGGGAAGATATAGGGTATTTGAGTCGTAATATTATTCGTCACCCGCTGGGATGACGCGTCGGAGGAGCACATGCCGTTGACCCCATGGATGCGCTGCAGCGGACCGGGCCCGCGGCCCAGTTAATGTCTGCAATTTCTGCATCGACGAGGGTCACCGTGGAGCCCTTGTTAAACAGCACGGCACTTGGCCTTCGGTGCCACACGACATCACCGGCACGACCTTCAATAAGACCCGTGACACACTGTTCCAAATGTTCATGACTGTTTTCGCCTCAGTGGCGCGGGCACTTGTGCGGTGTCATGCAGCAGATGATGGTGGGGGACTTGACACGTCTCCACCCCGCAATTCATCCAAAACTCACAAAGTCTCGAGTGGTGTACTCCGTTCAGACACTTAACGCACACCCTCGTGCTTCCACCGAGCACTGACAGTCTCAGCGGTGAACTTTTAACACTTGTGCTACTTTTGTACTGCGTCCGGACACAATGCGCACTTCGAGTTACTAGATTTTGGCTCGAGCCTGTCGTTTGCCAAAAACACATTTTAGCAGCACGGGCAAGCAGTCCGCGGCTGCTCGGCAGTGCTCGGTCTCGACAATCGGGCGTTGTCGGTGAGGCTCGACCGGGATACCGTGTCCATCCACCTTTTGAGGAATGCGGCAAGCTACTGGACCGTAGCTGCTCGAGTGTGGTCGGCCACCTTGTCCAGTCATGAGATGCGGTGAGCCAGCTATTCTACGGAGTCTCCAGCGTACGGCGGCACTAGTCTGCCATGCGATCGGTGATGCCATCCTCTCCTCTTTGACCTGCGAGCGCGGCAAGGCTGCGGTCTGCGAGTGCCGAAGAGTGTCAGCAAACATTACTGCCATCTACACGAGGGGGTCTACCCAGTTGCGAGTCTGCCTAGCTGTCACATCAGCAATCGGCTGTCGTATGCACCATACGCATCTGTGGAGGGCTGGGCAAGTGAGTCTATGCTCAATGGGACTGCGGGGAACTGCACAGGGTACTGCACGGCCGCCGGGTTGGTAGTCCCGAGGGGGCCCCTACGAGGTGTACACAGAATTGATGCTTCTCCGCTTGCTGGTTATCTGTACTAGAGCCAGCTCGTGGCTGAGCGGCAGATAGCGCACTCTATTGTTGGCCCAGCGGCGTGGATTTATTCAAGTCTCAAAGAAGTGGTCTGCGCCTCCGCTAACCCTCCAAGGAACCCGCAAGGTGGGGCCGTCATCTGCGGCATACCTCTTAAAGCTGCGATAAGGTCAGCCATCTGGTGGGCGTTGTCTGCCTGCAGCTGTTATTTCGATGCTTCTTAGCTCGTGGCTAGAGCTGCACCTGCTGGGGCATGTCCCCACTGGAAGTATCACTTCTCCAAAAGGCTTCGTCCACAGCAGGGGACATCATAGTATGACAAGCGGCCAGTAACTGCTGGTGCTCAGCGGCTAGAGCAGTCGCCCGAGCTCGAGAGGCTTCTCCCACCACAGAGCCGGCAACGGGTGGGGGCCCTTGTAGGGCAGTGTGGGGCGGCCGCCCCGATAGCAGCAGGTTCGTCCCTTCCAGGCATGGAATCTCCTTCGGACGTGCTCTTCCCCGAGCATAGGGAAGGAGACATCTCTGCTCCGCAGAAGGATTCAGGCTCAATGAACCAGTTTATGCGTCAGACGTGTGGCACACAAGCGAACTGTAGGGGCAGCTGATCCCGATTTGCGGAGAGGGCTGGAGGGGGGGAAACACAACCTACCGTTCCCTTGAGAAAGGGGACTGAGATCTGACTGGGATCTCGCTGTGTGATCCACACTTTTTCGTGCCGACGACACCTCTCTCTTTCGCACCCCGTTGCCTCGCTCTCTCGTTTACTTTGGTCTTAACAATTGGCGGGACACTCCCGACCAACTGTATATTATTTTCATTTCATACATGGTTTTATAAGTTAGGGGCCGGGCCGGTTGCGAACATCAAAAACCATTTATTTTCTGCTGGGCCCAATACCGTATAACCATTATCTATAGGAATAGTACAATAATTCATATCACATCAATTATACCCAACACCGTATAACCATTATCTATAGGAATAGTATACTAATTCATATCACATCAATTATTGATATTGGCTATAGTCAAGTCAGACACATTCGCATTGCTCTATTTTGGAGAATTTGTAACTTGTTTTGTTCTCTGTCATTATGAACTCCCTACCACTGCTGTGTGTTATAGATCTATAAGTAAAAAAAAAAAATTCTCAGTTTCATTCTCATTACGTTGTTTTTCTTATTTTGTTTATATTTATCATTTTGTTTTGTTTATTATGATGTATTCTATCATATACAGTCGAACTTGGTTATAATGTATTTTCATATGAAGCGGTAACTTGGTGATATAAATTTAAAAAATAAAACAATAACTTTGTTTACACCACTTTTATTTGGTATATACTTTTGCCGACCGGGTTTCGCCACTACCGTAGCTTCTTCAGGGCAGTATAATACTAAACTATGAACTAGGAAACACATGTGTAATAGATTGATAAAAACAGGCGAGTGAAGGGTCAAGGGTGAAAGGGGAGCAGGTACTGGACCGGGAAAGGCGTTTTATTTTTTGGTTATAATGATCACGGCCATAGCGAGTTCAAGGCTATGATTACCCAATGATATTTTGATTCAGGCTTATTTGCATACAATTGTTGGCAGTTATAACGAGGACACTTCACTGATATATCGTACAAATAGTTTTGTCAACACAATTTCTAAATACATACATAGACCATACAGCACTTTCGATATGATTTTTCACAAAAACGGCACAATACAAATTATCCAATAATAATTATTATTATTGTCTGAAAAAAACAATTTTCGAAGTAAATAATAACAAAGGTGGCGGCTTAGCGGCGGGGGAGCAAGGGGGGCGGCGGTGGGTAACAGCTGGCGGACGGATTAATAATTTTATGGTGCTACCTGTGAGTTTGTCGGTAATGTGAAACATTCCTATCCATCTGGCACTATGTAAAATTGTCAAAAAAAATTCCGAAGTTCATGCGTTTTTTTGCAATTTTGTTCCCTTTTTACATCTTCTGTATTACTACTTATCGTCAATTTTGTTTTAAAAAACAATAAAAATGTACGAGTACCTACATTCCTATGTGGGGTAAGTTTATGACAGTGGTGCACAACGTTTTTAGCAGAGGGGCTGCTTTAACTAATTATGAAATACAGCTAGCGACTGAGAGAAATTCATAACTTCACATTTCTGGGGATTTTTTGATATTCGTATGGTGTAAACCGATTCTTCAAATTCTGTTCCAGTTAGGACCTCTAGAAACAAAAACTATTAAAAAAATGCACGGTTGTAAAGAATTAAGGCAGACGTTCTTTCTTATACATATACTAAATACGCCCGCAGGCCACACGAATTGGGCCACAGGTTGAACTTCACTGTTTTATGACAATTAAAATGGCACAAGCTAGTGATTTATGCCAAGAGATATTTTATGACCTAAACAACACGCAGAGCTAGTGATATGATGGACAATTTAATGATTTTTTTTCTTGGAAGCCCTGAACCGGGTGATTAGAGTTACAATGCGTTGAGTGTTTTGAAGAAGAAATTGAAAAACATGAAAGCGAAATCTTGAAATCAATCAATGATTATAAACTTTATGAATAAAAGTCCATGCTTTTGTAATATGCATATATATATATTTTTAAAACGATATTTTGAAATGATATTATACATTGGGAATATGATTGACTAAATAAAACGTCAGAGCGAGGTGGCAGTGTGAGGGAGAGAGGAGATAGCTTGTACGTCGGACATGCGCAGAGCGCGTTAACTCTGAGAGTCCCAAACCCCCAACCTTTCATAGGCGACTTTAAGTAGTCTGCGAAACCCGAAAGATTTAACCAGTCAACCAGCAACTCTCGCCCCGACACCTCTGCTCTACCTCGACTGCTCCGCCCGCTACGACTTCTACTCTACTTGCCTAGTTTCTTTCTGACCACCGCTGATTCTGGACCCCCATTGGACTACTGCCTCTCACTGGACACAGACCAAGCATCGTCACACGGACTCTACTAATAGTTCTACATGAATTGGGTTTTTGTGCAGAATTACATTTGCAAAGTATGAAAGTCGTAAATGAAGTCTTGTCGTCAGTATTTTTTCCACCCTTGCAAGGGATCGACACAGGTTGTGCTTTCTCCCCTCCCAGCCCTCTTCGCAGATCGGGATCAGCTGCCCACTACAGTTCGCTTGTGTGCCATTACATCTGGTACAATATCTCTGTATGCTCATTTAGTTTATATGTGTACATTCCTGATGAAGGTTGAGTTCAACAAAAACCGGTCGATAATGCATTAATATAAATAAAATAATGTGGTTTAAAACAAAAAATTTCTTTCATTAAAATTATATGTAGTTTGTTGTGTTGTGTTGGTGTACGTCGTGATTGTAATCGAGTGTTGTGTTAGTGTGTGCCGAGTGTTGAATTACATGCAAGATAGTGTTTGTAATTTTACAAGTGGGAATGGTGTTAAACGGAAGTATTTGGGAGTTTCTGTAGATGTCTTTGACGTGCGTTTCCCATGGCAAACTAAGCATGTGACTTTCCGAACGATAAGAATTAACCATATTTAATAGTTTCTCCTTGGGCCTAGTAAAATTTTCGTCTGCGGCGCTTTCTTTGTACGCGCTATGTTTGATATTTTGAATGGGTTCTGTTTTATAGGGGTACACAATAAAGTGTTGTTTATATGGGGGGTACATAATGGGCCCAAAAATGGTTGGAAACCTCTGATTTACAAGAATCCAGAAGTGAAATAAATTTACCTGTGTTCCTGAATAGCGTAATGGAGGGCAGTCTTGTTTTGCATGTCCGTGGCGTTGACCTGAGCCCCATTCTCTAATAGGAAGGTGCAGAGCTTAGCCGACTGAACGGAATTTATGAGACAGGTGCCCCCATTGTAGTTGGCCTGGCATATGTCTGCCCCATTCTCCACCAGGAAGCGAACTGTAATATCAAAACAGGTTATTAACATTGAAAGCGGTCTGCACGCACTCGTGGCATAGGCACATTGTGTTATGTCCCATATTTCTCCTTATTCCATTAACAAGAGTCTGAGTCGAACGTGTTCGCCTAACCAACACCAAAGAAATAAGATATGAAAAAAGAGTGAGGCAACGGGGTGCGAAAGAGCGAGGTGTCGTCGGATAACTTTTCGCGGCGCAATCAGCACAAAAAAGTGCGGAGAGCGCAGCGAGATCCCAGTCAAAGTTCACGGGATATCGCCTGACCGGGGGTATAAATAGGCCCCGAAAAGGGCTATTTGATAGAGAAGCAGCAACTCCCGCTCCGACAACACGTCTTCTTGACCACCTCGCCTCGCTCTGATTTCTGGTCCGACTTGCCTTCTTCTTCTTCTTTTGACCATCGCTGACCCTGGACCTCCCCCAGACTACCACTACCCACTGGACCCAGACCCTCGCATCGAACACGGACAAGGCCCGCAAAGCATCCCCGGAGTTTTAATTTGTGCAAAAGGAAAATAGGTAGTGTCTCCTCCCCTCCAGACTTCTCTGCAGATCGAGATCAACTGCCCTCTACAGTTCACCTGTGTCCCATGCGTCCGACACAGAAGTCCCATGCGTCCGACACAGAAGTCCAATGCCTTTAATAAAGTTCACCACGGTTTTCATTGCTATTACAAAGCAGATTGCATTAAACACTTTGTAGTAAAAATGATTTAATACCGATATCTAAATGTGTCATGAAGCAGGCACTTCGCACAGGCGTCGAGCCGCTGTCGGAGCCTGCGTTGATGTCCGCTCCGTGGCGTACCAAACAACGTATCACCTCCAGTTTACCAGACACAGAGGCACACCACAGGGGAGTCACGTAGTGGACGGATCTGAAATTAATAAACAAATTGATAGGGTGAGCATGAGTGTTATAAAATAGAAGCATAAGTTATACATATGCACAATAGTTTCAACAGCCGTAGCCAGAGATGCTATGTTGATCCCAATTTGGAAATGTTGTGATGCTGAAGAAAATGGGGAAGGAAATAGAATAAGATGGGGAAGAAGAAGGTTGGGAAGTGTCTGGAAGGAGAGATCAGTTCAAAGTAGCTATGTAACTATTTATTGTGAAACTCTCTTGAAAGAGGAACGGCTGCGGTGCCTGTTTCATACATAACTTAATTTTCGAATTGAAGCCAAAATACCTATCCGAACTGAATGATATATTTTTTTAATTAAAGGTTTAGTAAATATCTAGTATGGATGAGAAGTATTTTATTTAATTATTTTTTTTAATTATTAAGTATATGCCATGGAAAAAAAACATTTTCATAATTTTAGAGACAACTTAGTAAATTATTTGCGGGTTTATTGTATATTTTTTAAAATTATCATATTTGTTATGTAAATATGATTATGTAAATAAAAATAAAAACATAAAACATTAAAAAAAACGTTTGTTTGGAATTGATATTTTAAATTATGTACGGCAAATTTGTGGTCCAATGTAAATTGGTCGTTTTTAATTTAATTTAAAGTCCACCATAATGATTATTTTAATATATATTTTTAAAATTTTATATTTCATTATATTTTATAAGTAGACAGGGGAAAACTTTTTTTTTAAATCACCGTTTGCCCCCAAATAATTGTTAAAGATGGCTCTAAAATCGCGATAAATCAATTTCTTTAATGGCCTATATTTCATAATGTAAAAAAATATATATTACTTCCCATCCGTACTAGATATTTACTATACTTTTTGATGAAAAAAAAACACCATTAGGTTTAGGCCGCGCAGACGTTCCTCTTAACGAGTTTTCCAAGGGACCGGAAAAAAAAAACCTTATTAAGCATGAAAACTTCTTAAGTGGGAACTTCTTAGGGGAGTTTCACTATATGCCCAAAGGAAAGAAGAATGAAAAATTATTAAATTATTTGAATTTATTTTCCCTTTTTAGAAGGGATATGCACAGATTTATAACCTCTATAGAGTGCACACTTCCACTATTCAGTTCTGGTAACTAAACATAGCTGAAGCCATCATTAGTTTTTTTTATTTATTTATTGCATAACCATAAGAAGAAGAAGACGGTGATTATCATATCTAATTATATATAAGCAGAGTTTGACTAAATATTGTCTTTTCTAACTAACCAACCATCATGCTGTTTCTCCGCAGGGGTAGGCACAGAGGATGGACCGCCAAACACTCCTTGCTTCATTCACATTCATACATTATCTCATTTATATCCTTCTATTATTCAGACTCTCCACATAACCCAACTCAATTATTTGGATTATTTGATCATGCCATGTCTTCCTCGGGCATCCCGACTGGTTCTTAGGATTTATTTATAATATTTGAAAGGTTTGGCCGAGGATCGATCAATCAACAATGTTTCAAAAAAACAAATATATGCGGTCTGTCTAAAAAGTATCCGACCTTGAATTTTTCCACGCATGGAAGTGATGCTAGGCAAGCGCCACTGCACCCAGTGGAAGGAGACAGCTTAATGCACATGCTTGAATTTTTTCTCGGCGTTCCGAGTCAGTCGTTGCCTACTGGCCGTCGAGTGAATTGTTCTTATAAGTGTTCGTCGGATTTTAATTTCTCTTAATATGACTGAACGAGTTGAACAACAGTACTGCATCAAATTTTGTCAAAAGCTTGGTGATTCTCAAAGTGAAACAATTCGTAAGATTCAGCAAATGTTTGGAGACGATGTTATGGGAGAAACACAAATTAAAAAGTGGTTCAACTGATTCAAAACTGGCCGGACATCTCGCCATCCCCAAGGCCGAAAAAAGCGCGACAGGTGAGAAGCAAAATCAAGGTGATGATAACCATGTTCTTTGATATCTACGGAATTTTATCACGAATACGGACCGGAAGGACAAACAGTGACATAAGAGTACTATCAAGAAGTTCTCCACCGACTCCGTGATGCAGTTCGGCGCAAAAGACCAGACCTCTGGACGGCGAAAAACTGGCAGTTGCATCATGACAATGCTTCATCTCATTCATCGCACCTGATTTTCGCAGACTTTCTTGGCAAAACATGGAAATCCAGTCATTCGTCAACCTCCCTACTCTCCAAACACGGCTCCTTGCGACTTCTGGTTGTTTCCGAAATTGAAAATGCCATTGAAAGGGTCCTGTTTTCAGAGTAGAGAAGAGATAATGCAGAATGCGACGGCGGAGTTGAATACCATTCAAAAAGAAGCCTTTCAGAAGTGTTTTCGGCAGTGGAAGGAGCGGTAAGCTAAGTGTATGGAAGCGTAAGAGGCCTACTTTGAAGGGGATTAAAATCCCAATCTCGTCATGTAAATAATATTTTTTTCCCAGCCAAAGATCGGATACTTTTTAGGCAGACCTCGTATGTCATTGCTATACTGCTAAAACTGTATAATTGACAAATGAAAAATTATGCAGGAGAGCGATTTAAAGATTTTGCTTTTCTTTAAACATCTCCGTAGGAATTATTTATAAATATTAGGGTTTTTTTTTTCTAAAATTTATCAGATTTAACAAACTTGTTCTTTACCTTTGAAAGTCACAAGGGACGTTCAGTTTAAAATTAATGTCCCCGGTTTTAGGAGACGCAAAATTTTAACAATTTCAACAAAATACTCCAAAATCGGTTGTGATTCTGTACTGAAATGAGGTCTAATGATGATAATGTGATCTCACCTGTCATCGGGCACCTCGTAGAGCCCCCTCTGCTCGATGTCCACCCCGCAGACTGTGATGAGGTACTCCACGATCTCCAGGTTGCCGCGCTTGCAGCTGATGAAGAGAGGAGTGCACCCATCCTTCACGCGGCAACACAACTCCTTGCGGGCAGGCACCTGCAGTCTGGAACAATAATATATACTTTATATTGCAATTGAAAAGCACAAATTGTTTTCAAATAAAGCAATGTATGAATTCACTAAATACCTAGCTATTGTTGCTTGCAAAGGAGCCATTAAAATTACCCACTGCCATACAGGAGGATGTTGCCTAACCATACGGACATATTGATGGCTGCACGCTGGCAATGCTTTGCCAGTCAGGCATTGCCGTAACATCCTCATTTACAAGCACCATAACTAACTAACCACTATGCCATTTGCCCAAAGGCGTAGGCGGAGAGGATAAACCACCACACAACTCTGTCTTGACACACACTTCTTACTTCATTCACATCCATACATTGTCATCACGGAGCTACAACCCAAGGTAGGATTTGGCCTCCTTGATAAAAGTTGTGAATGATGAATACTTGGAGCAGGTCGATGAGTTTGTATATTTGGGAAGAATGTTTACAAGTGATGGAAAGACTGATATTGATAATGAAAAAGGGGTGAATACAGGAAACTCCATTAATGGAGGACTAAATGCGGTTGGCGACAACAAAAATTTGTCCAAAGAAGCAAAGCTATCTGTCCACAATGGAGTACTGATACCAACCTAGATATATGGCAGTGAGTCATGGAACTGGCAGAGGAAGGATGAAAGTAGACTGAATGGTGTAAAAATGATATCTCTGAGGCTAATGTGTGGTAAAACCATGAAAGATCGTGTGAAAATTTTTGACATTCGCAAAGAATGCAAGGCTGATTGATTGATGTAAGCGTAATGAGTAAGATTAAGAAAAGCATGCTCAGATAATTTGGGCATGTAGAGAGAATGAACGAAGAAAAGCGTATGAGGAGAATATAAGACATGAATGTGAATGAAAGAATTTTTATGTTTTATTATATTTTCATAAAGCTAAATAAGTGCATGTCCTATACAGTGAAAATAAAATAATGTAATGTTTTTCTAAATTAATATAGTAATATTACATTGAAAACAAGTTTTTTTATAACACTTCTACAATAAGCAACTCCAGTTCAATTTTTTTTTTTTTACGCTCCAAATCTATGGTCGGTCGGTTTTGATCAGTTTTGAGGTTAGAATGTCAAATGTCAAAACAAGGATGAGCTTTACTGTACATAATTTTATATTCTATTCATAGTAAACCATAACTTAACATGAGTACGAAAAGTATGTACCTTTTTAGAAACTTTAACGCAAAGAATAATAATAGTATTGAGCATTAACATTATCATAATATCTGTATTGATAATTGGTTTGCTCATATATACTCTAATTTCTTTCATTAATAATAGTTTTGTTTTTTTTTATATTGAACAATAATTATACAGCTTAAAGTCGCCTGAATTAAGTTTAAATTTCGCCAAAACTAAAAAAATACATGTTTAAAAAACAAAACAAAATCGAAAAACATAAATTTTCATACTAATTCAAAAACAGAATGTGCACCTGACGTTAGATGTTCCAAATTCAATTGTACCAACATAACAAGGCGTCTCCATGACATGATTTTTTATTCACTTTTAAATAACGATTTATAAATTCTACATAAAGGGTCCGCCAAATAACTTTTTTTTTTGAAAATGCTATAAAAAAAAACTACTGAATATTTTCTCAAATTTCTTTTTTTATTTATAAGTACAATCCTTCCGGTTAATAATGGAAAATAATTTCATTCAAATGGCTGCCTCGGCTGGCCATGCAGTAGCCTACACGATCGGTCCAATTTTTAAGCACATTATCGATTGTGTGCAGCTGTATTTCACCAATGGCTTCACGAATATTGTCCTTTAAAGCGTCAATTGTCTCTGGCTTGTCGGCGTAACATTTATCTTTGAGGGCACCCCACAAATAATAGTCCAACGGTGTCAAATCGCAGCTCCGAGGTGGCCAAACGACATCAGCTCTGCGGCTGATAATGCGATCTTCAAAAACAGGGCGCAAAACATCGAGTGTAGCTTCGGCTGTGTGGCACGTAGCGCCGTCCTGTTGAAACCAAATGTTGCCAATATCCTCCTCTTCAATTTTTGTGAACAAAAATTCGTTCAACATGGCCCGATAACGATCGCCATTGACTGTAACGGCCACTCCTTGCTCATTTTCAAAGAAAAATGGCCCAATTATGCCTCTGGACCAAAATCCGCACCAAACAGTGACTCGTTTTGGGTGTACCGGCTTTTCAATGTATGCGTGCGGGTTTTCTGTGCCCCAAATACGACAATTTTGCTTGTTTACATACCCGCCAAGATCAAAATGAGCTTCATCCGAAAAGATGATTTTTTTGGCAAAATCGGCATCTTCTGTAAGTCGATCGCAGGCCCACTCAGCGAAGCGAAAACGCATTGGATGGTCAGTTGGCTTCAACTCCTGAACCAATTGGACTTTGTATGGCGTCATACCAAGGTCTTTATGCAAAATTCGTCTCAATGATGTCTCCGAAATGTTCAATTGTTGAGAACGACGGTGAATTGATGTTGATGGCGCTTCACGCACACTTTCTGCCACAGCATCGATATTCTCGGGTGTACGCACTGTTTTTGGCTTTTCACGCTTTGGTTTATCGATGAGGATGCCAGTTTCTTTCACTTTTTTCACAAGATAACGAACATACGGAGCTGACGGTGCTTCTCTTCTTCCAAAAACCGTACGCAATTTTCGCACACATTCTGCAACATTACCATGATTTTCAAAGTAATGTCGCAATATTTCCCAGCGTTGTTCAAGCGTATACACAACCATATTCGCTCAGCGGAAGGATAAAACTAATTATCTGTCAAATCAGACATGAGCTAAGTGTTACCATTCACGAAATAAGCACTAGTTGAAAAAAAAAACTTTAGATGGCGGACCCAATAAAAGTTATATATTCAGAATCGGCACTAGCCAATCATTAGGTTAGGTTAGTTAGTGTAAAGCGCACTTGAGGTGAACCTTCAAAAAACTGCACTATAGAAATGAACTACTATTATTATTATATGAATACATATTTTTAAAGCCATTATATTTTTTACTGGAGTTTCTTATTCCATTTTAACCTCACTAGGACTAAGCCTGTATCGAAGTTAACAATTTTATAAAAAATAACATATTGTAACATGAAAAAAAAGGATTTATAAATTATCTAGGAAACTTTAGTATAAATGATTAGAATGTCACTTTTGATATTCGAAATTCTTAAAATAAATTTGTAGGTGAATGTTTTCAATGAGTTGCAAATCACCTTCGAAACTATATTAATAATCTAAATATAATGCATTTCACTTTCCTCAATGCTAACATTATAGTGTTATTTTTAACGCAAAATGTGAAGGTGCTTTATGAAAAATGAACTCAAAAACCAAATAGCATAACGATTACTTCATTTTAACATAATAAAAACACATGTAACAGAAACAGTGAAAGTAAAATATTGCATAAAATTATTGTAAACAAACGAACTGTCATTACTTAATGACAATATTTTCATATTAAAGTAAATAAATCATATTCAATGTGGTATTGGTTAGTGAGTAAGAATGTAATGCTACCTTTCATTGTAGATTTCTCTAATAAGAAGTACTTCGAGTTTCGAGAAATCGTATGCGAATATAATATTGCATATTATAAGGTTTGGTTGGAAAACAGTTTTCCAATTCACATTTACCACTAAAACAAGACTTATATACATAATTTTATGTTATTTACAATCATGATATCATAATTAAGCAAAATTTGTTAAAATATTAAAGAATTTGCGCAAAAAGTATGTATAGAAAGTTTATTTACGTAATTCAGAACAGCCTTGAAGCCCTTTAAATGGTGAGAACGAGTGGAGATAACGTGAGGAATCAAAGCGTATTTGTATAATTGGTTGATTGTAAAAGGAAACTTGTTTACCTCTCGAGGGAAGTGCGGAGTTTGGCAGTAAACCTGGCTCCCGGAGCGCTGTGTTTGCATTCCAACAATAACTCCGTGAAGAGCAACTCCTTCTGCTTGTTGGTGAGTGGGTGTCTCATGTTAACGTTCATCGATCCTTCAATGGCCCACATCACACGTTACTGAGCCACTCCCGCTGGTCAAACTGAGATTTTCGTTTCACAAATACACAAATTAAATAATTAAATGTCACGATTTAAGTCCGAACATCACATAAATTATCACAATAATAAGCCATAGAAAAAAAATATCAGAAGGCAGAGATAAAATGACATTTACACTTTTCTGCGCTCTGCTCAGTGGTGCCAGAGCAAAAACCAAGATATTGACAAGAGAAGTACTAAATAATTATTTAGAATATGGTACATGTGGTATATATAATATAGTGTTTTCAATGCATTTAATATATGTAAAAAAAATAACTCAACTCGAATATCATACTTAAAAACCTCAAAAAATTTTATTAAATTAATTAATTCACTTTTAAAGTTGTATGAAAATTCAAATATCGATAACGAGACTTGATTGGCTAGCGAAATTTGACGTCACAACGCACTCACGAGTTCAACGTCAAGTAGTTTTTGTTGGCAGTTGCTGGTTTGAATAAGTTTGATAAAGCCATAATCATTTAGTTACGCATCCTAAACCCATTTGTTTGTATATAATATATATTTTAAATACATACTATCATGACAGACAGTGGGTTTTCTACAAGAGCAGTCTGATAATTTGCCAAAAATCGACGCGATTATGATGGCAGTTTTCTTTTCGCAAATTGATTTTTTTAGTGCTGAAATGCGAGGCGTTAAAGTTTTACGGTAAGTAAATCATTATTTAATGAGTATGCAATGTTTCATGATGTATATTGGATTTTCAAACTATACTTTTATTAAAGTAATACGTTTTATATCTTATGCTAAATAAATCTAAAGTATTTACTTTTTTTGACAGTTGTAAAACCTAACCACAATATGTGTGAAACTGACTTTCAGTATAGTATAATATTTAGGTCTGTGAAATAGTACAAATAAATATTGTGCCTTATAATGATGAATGTAATTATAAATTGTAGATCCTCCAGAGAGAGTTACGGAGACAGTGCCATCGGTTACGTCCAAGTGAAACGTATTGGTGCCATTTGCACTGTGAAGGCCCTGGTTACTCCGGAGCACAGAGTCCGTACGAAGGCATATTTACTAATTTTGGTATGCAACGAAGCAGAAGAAGTAATCGAGTCCTGCAAATGTGAAGATTGTCCGGCATCACAAGGTTGGTGAAAGAGAAGAGCCTTGTATTGTTGTTTGTTAAATAATTTGTGTCCCTCTTTTCAACATTACACTACTGCTATGATACTAATTATTGTTATTGTTTTAGGCGGTTGCAAACATGTGGTAACTTTATTGTCGTGGTTGCACCGAAGAAGCGAAGACCCTCCAAAAACGTCCACTCAGTCTTACTGGAAGCGGTCTAAGATGGTTGCTATAGGAACCACGATGAAGTTTATAAAGGCGAGCGATTTAGGGAAAAGCTGCTCCTGCTGCTCTGCCGCAGAGCGATGGATCTTTTTTAAAATCAGTAATAGACAGCAGCATCGAACTTGGTGTACGAGATATTCAGCTGTTAAAGTATTTTGTCGACCCAACGGTGATCGAAAATCTTTCCTTACATAATATGATTTGTAATTTTCTGTACAATGATGTGGAATCAACATCAGAAGATTTTTTTAAATATTGCCAACAAAATATGAACACCGTTGCCTGTCAAAGGGCAGCTCAGATGACTGTGGGGCAGTCAAACTGTCCATTTTGGCACAACTTGAGGTACGCTAGAATTACCGCATCTAAAGCCCATGAAGCTGCTCATTGTCAAACCGTGGAAGGCTCACTCGTTGAGAGCATTCTAGGTGCTAAATTAGTAGAAACTAAGTTTCTTAGGCGTGGCAGAGTTCTAGAGGCTGAAGTGTTGAAAGAAGTGGAAGAAATACTTCAGATAAAGTTTGAGAAGTGCGGCCTGATTCTCTCTAATCAGCATCCTTTTTTTTTGGAGCTTCTCCAGATGCAATAGGATAAAATTACATTGTAGAAGTGAAATGTCCAAGTAGCGATACAGCTTTAAGAAGATACTTCATGGTTGCCATGAACAAACCCTGTGATAAGTACATGGCTCAAATGCAATTGCAAATGCATTTTGCAAAAAAATGCAAAGGTATGTATTGTGTAGCAAAGCCTGACTTTGAAAGTTCGAAAGAGGTTATTGTCTGTTACGTAGAATATGATCAAAATTACTGTTAAGATTTAATGGACAAATGCTTAACATTTTGGTCCCAAGCTATTTATAAGAAACTTAAATTTACATAGCTACTTCTAGGGTTTAAATTAGTCTTTTTTTATCCCATTTTGTATTTCCTGTAAGTGTTTCTTTAGTTAAATAAAAATTTTAAAAAACATTTTCCACCAGTCTTTCCTCCACATCCTGTGTACATAAAGTTGTTAACTCATTGCATTGATTTTTCCCTTAGCCAATATTGTAAGACATATTGGGCTAACTTTCATTACCCACGGTAAGGAATACATTGCAATATCCATCATTAGTGCAGATGTACTAATCATATAACATCTGCCTTCACACGGGAGGGTCTCACACAAATTAAAACAACAGTTGATTTAAATATTACATTTTAATGAGTAACCCTTGCAGGTTAATAAGACCACATACTACAATAATAATGTTATCAATTATGGGAATGTGATTATGGTCAGTACTCGCATGCATTCTGAGCATTTGGAATTCTCTAATTCTACTTATGACGCGCTCTATGTGAATGCGCAATGCGGCAATTCTTTTGGACTGCTTGACTTCGCGGCTAGAATGAACGTTCGCAAAAACACTCGGTGGGCGAATCAGTTCGCAGTCAATCTTTTTTGTCCAGTTTGCCTTAGGCATGGCAAAACTTTTTTTTGACAGGCAAAAATATGTGAGACCACATTTTTTTTTAATCTCTTTGCATCCTGTCATTTGGACTTTCATATAATTTTTTAAATCCTCTTGGAGCTGTAAAAACAAAACAACAAAATTACTTATTTATTGTGAATTACAGTCATAGTTACCAAAAACATTTTACATGGAAGAAAATGACACTATTAAAATAATAACTTATATAAAATTACATACGAATAGGTGCAAAATATTGTTTTTAAATTTAACTATCTTTTGTACTGCAAAACGATTGTTGGAGATTTCTTAACATATAACCTGAAATGACATTATGTATATGTTGAAATATAATGTTGTAAAACTATGTAGTCTAATTCGTACCCAATATAAATCCATCAGGATGAATAAGGCTTTCCTTTAAAAATATATTTTTGAGTAAAAATTTTAAAAAAACTTTTAAATTTTCTACAAGGCTTAACGTTGTTAAAAATACTACAATTAGTCTCAATTCCTGACAGGTTTTTGTTTTAGAATATACATTTCACATAAATGAATTTAGCTACTAACATTGAAATGATCTTCACAGCAAGAATGATGAGATTTAGCAGAAAGTACACCATTTTTTTAATGCACCTTTTCATCGCGTGACACCACTTTTTACGCATAATAACATCATTTGGGACATTTATAAATAGTTTGTTTGGTGTCAAAGATGTTGTATTTGTACACTTTGGTACTATACAGTATTTATACACGGTATTTACGGACATTTTCTTCTAAAAACAAACGATCAACTGAAGACTGCGCAGTGACGTCACAAGTCAAAACCGCGCGAAGGAAGGTGTTTTGGGCCTAATTTGAAATGTGAATATTCAAAACGTTGTTGAAGGACTATTCCTATCGTAAAAAAAATTGTTTGAATATTCCAGTTTGTAATTTTTTTCTTTAATTTTTGGTAAAAAAAAAGAAATTATGATTGTACCCTATGCCGGCCCAGAGGTTCGGTACTTGTCATGTATGCCTACGCAAGATGAGAATCATATATCTATGTGCCGGACTGTGTGGTGAAACAAGTGAACAATTATGTTAACCTGTGCAGGCGACCTGAGTAATAGGAAAATTCGTGACCTGTGCAGGCGTGATAACTGTGCAGGCAAACTAAAGCGTATGTTGGCATCCGTAGTTTCCACGTGATATTATCATAAGATCTTCCAGTTGCAATAAATCTTAGAGTAATAATAATAAAAATAATTGGATGATTCGTATAACGCCGTTTTTGTGAAAAATTTCCTCACGGGCACTGTAGAAATATTACTTGCTAGGGTTTATCATTTCATATTATATACAAACAGATACAGACATATACTTACTAGTTATATTGTACTTCTCCCCATACATAGAATCACTAATATATAAATAAATAACACCACAGCCATAGGCTGGTAAGGCTTGCCGAACCTGACGAAGACGTTTTTTTTTTTTTACATTCGGAATTTATGTACAGTGACGCCCTCTGTTTCTGTCTCGTACATTTCTATTTCTTTCTTCTACATTGTGACTGCGAAAAAAAGCCGCGTGCGCGGATTCCGTATTCAGTTTTCCGAATTGGTTTTTTGCATTCAGACACCCGAATGCATGCATTTCATACAAAGTGTTCTATATGGCGCACACGTTCTTATATTTTCCGGACGGAAACAACTTCATTCTGACATTCGTTTCGGAAGCCAGCCAGTGAGTTTGGAATGCCGAACGGAAAAAAAACGGATGACGTCATTGATTCCAATCACAATGATCGCATACATTTTGCTTGTGCCCCCGCAAACGGACGGAAATTTCGATTCATAATTCAGAACCGAGCCAGCACCGTGCCTGTTGGACGTCTAGTCTACGCTAGAAGTGGGTCATTCCGCTTATTTTACGAACTCGATTCCGGTTCCAAGTTCAGCCGAACGGATTCGGCTCCTCGGACTCGGTCCGACCGTTCCGGCGGGTCCGTCGGGTCCGGCGGTTCCCCACGGGTCAGCGGTTCCGATGAGTCCGGTAGAACCACACGAATCATCGTACCGCCGTTTATGTTGTCTATGATTCCGGAAGCAAAAATCGTGCATATGTACCTTTGAATAGAGTCGCTTTTCGTTTATAGCTCCGACTACACTGTGGTGACGACGATTCCGGATGGAAAAATTGTACATATTGCACTATTGCAAAAGGTCGCTTTTCGTGTATGGCTCCGACTGCTCTGTGGTGACGATGATTCCGGATGGAAAAATCGTTCATATTACACTATTGAATAAGGTCACTTTTCGTTTCTGGATCCGATCCAAAACATTGGTCGGACCTTGAGTTAGTCCCGAGCTTGCGAACTCGGACCGAGTCCACCGCCTTCGGAGTCGTACTCACCGGAGTCGGACCCATCGGAGTCGGATTCATCGGAGTTAGTCCGGCCGGAACGACTCTCCTCTAGTCTACGCGGCTTTTCTTCATAATGTGTGAGACAGAAACAAAGTACGTACTGTACTGTACGTACTGGCAGTACAAATTCCGGCCGGAACGGAAAAAACAAACGTCTGCGTTAGGCTCACGGAATTCCGAATCACGAAACCATACATGTGCGGTCAGCCTAAGACGCCATCAACGCCATATCCTTGAACAAAAACGAACATGTCGTTTTGGCGGCAAATAAAAAAGGACACATTTTTAATCGTTATGGAAAATTTATTCGTAAACATAAAAATAAAATTAAAATGCCAGTCATAATTTTTTTCTGCGTTAAAAAATGACAAAATACCCTAACCTAACCTATACCTAAGTTCAGTTTTAGTTGAGGTGATTTTTCACAAAAACGGCGCTATACAAATCATCCAAATATCATTATAATTATTTTTAGAAAACAAATTGTATTCTTCAAAGCATAAAATTAATTTTTAAATTTTTTTTTACTGGTATTATGCGTGTATATATAATTTTTATTTTTGGAACTGTTAATTCTGGGTGGAATTCCATTATAATGAATAAAAATTGTAATAAATAATAAATTTTATAATAAAAAATAATAACACTCTGTTTTTACATATTTGTCACATAAGAACCGGTCGCTTCTACGACTACTTCTTGTGGTCAACAGCTCGGCTGTGGAATGATCTGCCGGCCTCTGTGTTTCCTCCGTCCTACAACATGGGTCTCTTCAAGACCCAAGTTCAGTCCTTCCTATCTTCTAAAAGACCCTCCACACAGAATCCCCAAAGACGATATAGGCCTTGAGGGAAATAATTTCCCTGTGTAGAGTTACTGAAAAAAACGTAAAACATCCCAACAACTTACGTAAATGATATAAATGTCAGTAATCTTAAATTCTAATACAGAACGCATTTTACAAATATTTTTTTATTGTGTTATTAATAATATTAAGACAAAAAAGGATTAAAATATTTACAACCTAGACAATTTCTATCAGCCTTATAAATCTCCATCATATGTTTTTCATTATATTTATAAGTTTATTGAATACAACTACATTTGTTAAATAATTAAAACTATGGTTACATTATTTGAATAAAATCCAAGTAGAAAAACAAAACAAAATACGAAATAAAAGAGTACAGTACAAAATAAAACTAAAGAACCTAGTGTCCGTGTTTCTAGCTAGTCTATACAATACAACCTAATTTTTTTTCACATTATTTCTTACCCTACATAGTAACCCATACCATATATGTAAAGTTGAAAATACATTAAAAAAAAATATACACCAAATCAGTCAAAATTAAGATCGGTTCCTTTTAAATTTTCTTCTGCCCATTCGTCAAATCTCTGTGCAATCTCGTCTGACATATAGTTCTTCCAATCTCCGATCTCCCCTTTCCTGATGAATCTCATTTTGGTGTTTTCCAGATACTCCTTTCCGTTGGATCTCTCTATTATTGGCTCCAGATTGACGGCCCTGTTGTTTTTCATATTCTTGAATGAGAGGTGTTCGCACAAGGTCTCAATTTGGCCATCCGTCAGAGTTTTGTCTAGAAAAGCTGCAGTTTTGCGGATGACGCCGCTTAGGTCCCTCTTCATGTCTTCGAACTTTAGGAAAAGCAGATGGGGGTCGTCTTTCCTGGCCCAATAACCTGAAATTTAAAAAATGTATTAATCCTTAAATTTAAAGTGTACCTAAAAATTTTTTTCGAGCAAAACTTTGTTTGAAACTGGATTAAGTCCCAATATTTCCAGAGTTGACGACCGTCGAATGGTGGAGGAGATGTGGTAGAAGTCGTAGTAGAATCCTAGAGCTTGCAGTCAGTTGACGGCATCGGAAGTCACTTGATTCAACCCAGATGTGCAATATAAGCTGCCTTCAAAGTATATGCGGTTTCACTCGACAGAATTGTACTACTACGTACCTATGCTCTCAGATCTGATTAACGCGGTAGAAGACGGTGAACTTGATCTAGTTGCAATACTAGAAATGAGTAATTCTTTCAACACTGAATCATAAAATATGAATTCGTAAAAGGAAAAAAAACGGTATTGACAACTCTGTACAACAATGGATAACCTCTTATGTGGCTGAAAGATGTCAAAGAGAAGGGGGTAAGAAATCTTCCAATCTTCTTTATGATATTCTATGCCACAGGGGTCTGTGCTGGATCCTCTCCTGTTAACATTGTGCATCATTGATCTGGAATACTTCAATTATTCACGTTGTCTAAATTGTCGCAGCTAGGCTAATGATTATTGTTCTTAAAATGTATGATCCTCGCGAAGTTGATGATTGTAGGTCATCTATTGTCCATCATGTTAATGAGGTGTCACCTCATATCATAGAATATAATGATTTAAGGGTGTCACACTGCATGTGTAAAAATAGCCCAAAGCTAAATGCCATCAAAACTGAATTTATGTGAATTGCATTACCCAGAAGACAGCACTTATTTGATAATTGTCCAATAACAGTCTCTGGAGTGGACATTATTCCTTTAAAATCAGTTAATTTTCTTGGAATGTACTTGGATCAAAATATTGTGTCAATGAGTACTCAACTTGGCAATACGGTAAAGTCTAAATAGATGTCTCTGTACGGATTCTTCAAAGACTCTGGTTAATGCTCTAGCAGTCTCTGGACTTCTGTAATATTCTGTATGCTGGTCTGCCTAATATACATTAGAACTTAGAACAGACTGCAAGGAGTGTTCAACACAGCAGCTCGTTTAGTATGCGGTGCCACCAAATACTGTCACATCACACCTCTTCTACGTGATTGCCTACACTGGATTCGAGTCACTTTTAAAATTTGTCTTAAGCCGCGTCTCCTGCGACTGTTTTTGAAAACATTTACACAAAAAAAAACAAAACAAAGGGGCGTTACCATACACATTTCTGTGTGCGTATAGAATGTTTTTGTCTTCCGCAATCAATGGAAAACATTCCTCACGCGGGTGAGGAGAGGAAGGGGGGGAAGGGTTTCTTTCATTTTTTTAAATCGCCGCACGGTGCGGTATGCCTCCCTTCTGATGGTACTTGGTCATAAATCAGTCGGGTTTTTTTAGGTTATTTGAACTAAGCGAAATTATAATATATTATTATGAGAAGTTTGCTTATGTATCAGTAATAATAATAATTTAATTAACTGTTATGTATTCTCTTATTATGTCTGCTATTTCTAATAGGACTAAAGCCCTCATATTAAGACATTTTAAAAGTAAATATCGTTAAGTAAATATGCGTATAAGCTCGTCTTTTTCTTGTTAGTTTATATTATTATTAAAAAAAATAAGAATCTAAAACCTACTTTGTATATAATACAATGTTTTAATTAGACATAAATTAGGTTTTTAGGTTTTTGTTTTTTTTTAAATAAATTACAATGCGTGATTTTGTTTCTTCGGTAACTGAAACTTTTTCATCAATTTTGCGCATATTAAGAACGTCGTAACATATCTAAACATCGCGATAAACACTATATCGGCTATATTACAGTGGTTTACACAAAATATTTCTTATTATTTTTACATTCAATAACATTTATTTATTTTTTTATTCAAACAATAAACAAAACAATGGTATTTTATTCCAACCTATAAAAATATGTAGTACATTCAATAGACTATTCTTGAACTCATCTTGTTGTCTACGTAAAATGTTTTATTTTTAACCAAAACAAAACATTTTAGCAGGAGACGGAATGTATACGAAAACAAATGTTTTTGTGTATGGTTTTTTGTGTAATGTTTCGGAAAAAAGTTCGCAGGAGACGCGGCTTTATGGTTTATAAAGCACTGAAAGGGCTGGCACCACCATACTTGACTGGTCTCTGCGTATGGGACAATCTTACTCACTGGCAACTCACACTCGGGTCGGCTTAGTCTGATGCATCAAACAGACTGGTTTAAAACACTTTCGTACGAATGCTGAGAAATTAAGGGACAGAGCTTTTAACTTAATATGTCCACACTCTTGGATATCCTTCCATTTAGTTATTGGTCAGAAACTAACTTTGAAACATTAAAAATAATTTTAAAAGCATTTCTATGTAGAAAAGGCTACCAACTTTAACAAAACGTAAATATCGAATAAAAATTGAATTTACAAATATAAATTACTTAATTATTTATTCACGCCTGGAAGGATTTTACATGTTGATATATTTATCGCATAGTTATGCAAAGGAGTACAATAATATAGTATATACAAAAATAATTATAATGTAAAAGAAGTAAGTAGGTACAATATAAGTAAGTAGTTACAGCGTATTGAATAACAGTTTTACCTGTCGTTAAATTATAACTGGAGGTTGTACAAAAGAGTATAACAAGTGTTTTGGTACATAATGTAATAACATAAGTATAAAAGAAGTAAGAAGGTAGAGACTATGTAAGTAGCTAGTTACAGCGCAATGGGTGGGTGATAGGTTTATAATTATTATGATTACAATACAGAAATAATAAATAAAGCATACCTACTATAAGTTAAGTAAACTATTGCACAACGATAAATTAAAATAAAATAATAAAGGCATGCTGTTTTATAAACTGGTATATTATAAACTGTTCATATTTTACAACGTCATAGTAATTATAATTCTACTGCCTTTATTACCCACCTATTGCGCTGAAACTAGCTACTTAAATAGTATCTACCTTCTCACGTCTTTTATACTTATGTTATTATATTATGCACTAAACTAAACTTGAGGTGAACCTTCACAAAACTGCGCTATAGAAATTATCTCTTATTATTATTATTATTAAACTATTTCTCATACTCTTTTGTACAACCTGCTGTTATAATGTAACCACAGGATAAACTATTATTCATTGTGATAATTACGCTGTAACTACATAGTGTTATATTGTATCTACTTACTTCTTTTACACCTATTTATTATTTTATGTGTACATTATTGTATTCCCTTGTAAAACTATGTGATAAATGTATCAACATGTAAAAGCCTTCTAGGCGTGAATAAATAAATAAATAACCGGCTGTCGAAACTGGAAGCTCAGAAGATTATAGAATATTATATTAAGTATTAAATTTATTAAAAAGTTTTAAAAATTATGGCTCTTACCTAAAATATGATTCCAAACAGGACCAACTGGCACCTTTCCTTCCAAAAACAGCTCGCAGAACTCATCAAATGACCCCTTCAGTTCGTGCACCAGAGTGCAGTAGTGATAGAAGGACACGCACATATCTTTTGGATTTCTAGCCGTGTAAATTACCTAAACAGAGGATAAAATATTACGTCTTCAAATTATATGTCAAAAGATAGCTAGGTATAATAAGTCATTAAGATGGAGGAGAGATGCGCAAACTAAACTTAAATGTCTTTTGGTGTGAAGGTAAACGCAACATCCCTGGGCATTGGTAAAGAACTGTTGAGAGACGGCAGGAGATAGGCAGATATGGAAAAAGTTTCCTAGAGACAGGCAGTGATCTCCAAAAGACATCGCCGTGTAGGCACAATCGGGATCATTAGCTCGTGGTTTTACAGTATATCTGAAGTGCCTACCTTGGCCTTTATGCTGTTGTCGTCCTTCGTGAGATCCGCCGGCAGCAGCTCCCAGGGCAGGTGGCTGCGCACGTAGCGCGGATGGGGGATGTTGTACTTCACGAGGTCCACGGACGTGCCCTTGATGGACTCGTTGTGCCACAGCTCGTGGTTCTCCATAATCACGGCCGTGAGCTCCAGTAGGGGGCAACGCAACTAAGAAATAAAATGAATGTATATATATAATTTATTTTTTCGTCAGGACTAGTAAATTAGTCATCAACATAATAATAAACTGCTCGTGGCAGCAGGTAAGCAAAGAGCTACGCTTCCAAAACTTGTTTGTCCGTCCGACTTTAAGTGCCTTACGTTTAAGGGTTATTAGAAAAGGGGGTAAGTTTGTAATATTGTTACTAAGAGTATTCTAGATACCAAAATGCATTTAAAATAGCTTTATAAATTTATTACAAAAATAATTATCATTATATAATTTATATAATAACAGTTGAAGGGAAAGTCCTCAAAGAGAAAGTGTGGATTGTAGCCTTAATACCATGTTAAATAATATGATTTATCTTCACCTGCTGTAAACTTTTGGCCCCTTCGTAGTCCAAGTCGTGTCCAATCAACCAAACCATTTCCTGGGCCCAAGTTGACCCTGAAATAAAAAAAATACATACATAATACAAATTTTAACCATGAAACCCGTAGACCCTTATTAAATTTTAATTTGTGATCTATTAAAATACATTGTTCGCAGTTGTTTCGGTACGTGCCTGAGAAAACTTAAGGTATTAATCAATGACATTACAAACAATAGACAGGTTATAGAGCTCAAAAAGTGGCAAGCTAAAGATACGGTAATTGCCGTGCTTTTATTTAGTATTAAACTGCCACGCGTCACGTGAGGTCTTCTGCTGCCACAAATAAAATGGCACAAATAAGTGCCAAAAAGCGTTTCCATTACACGCAAAACACCAGTAAAATTTCATTCGTAAATACATGCAAATTACTTAATATTATACATAATACAATAATTATAATCTGGAAACAATCAATGACATTACGATCACCTGACAAACACACAATGAAACAACGGAAATACATATTGTTCCATTCTTTCCCGAAAATTTTAAACGTCATTAGAGAAAGTGAGATAGCAAACGTAGCAGCACATGAGTATAAGAAAGACAACCTACTAGCAGTATGTTCTTTCTTAGTAGGTCCTACCATAGTGTAAGCAAGTAGGGGTAGTGCCATCTCATTCGCACCCGTGATATTCGACGTAGCTATGAATTACGAAATCGATAACGTACGGACGCACACTCATCGTGTTCAACAGACATATCTTTTAAATGTCAGTCTTTGTCATACAAAAACGATGTTTGAATTAAAAATTTACTGTATACGTAAGAGTGTTTCTTACTTGTGCCACATTTTGTTAGAGAATAACGTGTCAATAAGTATCTAATGTCATCGTTAGTATGTAGACTCGGTCCAGAATTATCCAAAGTGTAGAAGAGGCGTTGTATGAAGGAATTGTAGAGTCAAAAGCGGTTTGTAGATGCCCAGGTGAGAAGATTAGGCGAGTAGAGCGGAGCGGTCGAGTTGTTGCGAGTTCGAGTGATGACTGGATGAGAGTGCCCAGCATTTTGAATTTATTTGTTCACAGAGATCCTAAACAATGAGTTTACTGGCTCTAACATAATTATATAAGATTATCTATTGATACTTTACGGTGATTTTAATGAATTGGGTTTGTTGAGTGCGAACTAAAAACTATACTGCGGCTGTATGCAGGTTTAAATTTATTCCTTACGTAGGACATTCTTCGGTTTCATATATTTGAATTTATCATTTTCGCTGTAATTTGCGAGCGTATTTATAGTTGGATTTGAGTGGCCTTTTAGGCCGCCGTAAAATTTAGAAGCCTGAGTGACAATGAAATCATTTATCAACGGAATGTTGGAATCGTTGTGGAGAGTAGAGATTCTACTCCACTTGGGTGCGTTTAGCGCGAGTCTAATGGCTTTGTTTTGGAATAATTGAATTTTTTTAATATGATTTGCAGTGGCATGCCCCCAAATAGGACATGCATACGTGAAACACGGCCTTATGGTAGTTTTGTAAAGTAGTAGTTTGTTATCCGTTGATAGACGACTTTTCTTGCCCATCATCGGGTAGAGTGCGGAAAGGTATTTATTTGCCGATTTGACTTTTTCGGTGATATATTTCTTCCAGGTGAGCTTTGAGTCAAGCGTGACACCTAGGTAATTAATTGACTTTTCCCAAGGTACCTTTTCCCCAAACAGTCTAATGAATGGGGGCCGTTTCGGCCGTGTCTTTGAGAAAACGGTCGCGGCGCTTTTAGTTGGATTAATTGATATACGCCACTTTTTACACCACTCTTCGGTGAGAGCGGCTTGCTGCTGAACACGCTTTGAGGCGGTGAGTTCGGCAGTTGAACTAGACATGATGTTAGAGTCATTCGCAAACTGGGTGATTTTAATATTGTGATTTATAGGTTTTGGGATATCGCTTGAGTAGATATTATACAAGGATGGAGAAAGTTGACTGCCTTGAGGAACCCCGGCTGAGAGGGGGCGTATTGTGGAGTAAATATTTTCTATTCTGACTTTGAAGGATCGATCTCTTAGGTAGCTGGCTATCAATTGCGTAAGTCTTAAAGGGTAACCTAGAGCATTCATTTTATATAATAGGCCGTTATGCCAGACTTTGTCGAAAGCTTTACTTACGTCGAGTGAAAGAATGACTGTTTTTTATTAGTATTAAAGCCCTCCGTGATGTGTTCAACAACACGCAGGAGTTGATGAGAGGTTAAATGACCTGCTCGAAAACCATGTTGAAAGTCTGGAAGGAATGCATTGCATATGGCTGTCAAGGCGCAGATGCCTTTTTTTGGTAGGTATTTTAAAATTTTGTTTTAAATGCCGTCAGGACCGGCTGCTTTTTTTTCTTTAATTTTTTAATAATGTTAATTATTTCTTTAGGAGTTGTGCACCTGATTGGGGGGTCTTCAGGATCTAGATTTAAAATAGATTTTACTTTTGAATCCACTTTTGCAACGAAAGCTGGGTTATCGTATTTCGTGTTGGGACTGAATTGATTTTCAAGGCTATCTGCGAAGGCTTCAGCCTTATCCGCAGTGGAGTATACTAGTCCGTTTCGGCCTTGAATTGGAGAGATTTTTGATGTCGGGCGTCGGAGTGATTTGGAGAGCTTCCAGTAAGCTGCTTTGTCGTCTTCTAATGATGTGATGAAATCGTGCCAACGTTCGTTGCGAAATTCACTGAGGGCATTCCGTACCTCTCTGTTTAAGCGATTAAGATGTTGTTTAACTATCGGATTGCAAGATCTCTACCATTCCTTTCTGACAAGATTTTTTTTCCTAATAAGATCTTTGATCTCTTCGGGTATTCCGTGACGTGTTGTGTCGTTGGGAATCTCATCAGACGCTTCGGTGATGCATGATTTTAAAGTTGTAATTAAATTGGAAGTGGCAACATTTAAAGTGGCTTCGCCGGGAACTGAGGTAGGTATTATTATGTTTTTGCTTAGAAGTTCGTTGAATTTATTCCATTTTATTTTTGTACGTGGAGGATTATCGGGGACCAGAGGGTTAGAGCCTCCTGTTAAAGTAAGGAGGACTGGATCGTGGTCAGAAGTTAATTCGTTGCGTACTCGGAGGGAGTGTAAATGACTCGTGTTTTTGAGGATGACGATATCGATCACGTCCGGCCTACCGTTGTGATGATGTATCGTCGGTCTATCCGGAGCATCTACTACGATGGGGTTTGTACTCGCGTACTTTTCGAGTACGATCCCTTTGGAATTGTCACGTTGGCTATGCCACGATCCGTGCTTTGCGTTCATGTTACCAGCGGTTATAGTGGGGACATTTTCGGCCAAGAGTTTATCTAATTCTGATGGAATTAGTTTTCGTTTTGGGGGTGCGTAGACTGAAATAAATTTGAGCGGTCCTGAAGATGTATTTATTATTACCGATGTGGATTTGTCTATTGCGGAGTATTTATAAGACGCGATAGAACCGTGCGCTTTTTTGTGGATGAACGCTCGATCCGCTCCGTGTTATCGAGGTATCGTTTTGTGTTTATATGTGCTTAATTTACAAATATATAATATTATGCAAGTAATAGAACTCGCTCGACCGATTCCGCTCATTTAACTCCCTTCTTCTCACCATTTTTATTAAGATTATAATCAAACATACAATTTTATTTTAAGTGTCCCAATCTCGACAGTCTGCGGGATAATTCTTCAAACTACTTAATACTAACATTTGTATACCTAATTTATAATTAACAATGTTGACGAGAGTCCCACCATTTAATATATATATATATATATATATATATATATATATGTATTTGATTGTGATGACTCAGGTGGGACTCTCTTAAATCGAATTTGAATTTTTGGGCAGCTTGTGTTTTTATCGGGACATTTACATATCATCTCATGCATTGGATGGGTTTGACCAATCACGTTCCGTCTTGTTGATTTAACGGCGGAGAGGGGATACGACGTAAATACAGCGTATCGTGCCCCGCCTCTGTCAGTTTAGCGAGCGACGAGTAAGGGATGCCACGTAAATACGGTGTAAAGTAGCGTCATCTTGGTCATATGAAATGCGCCGTGACGTTCGATACAATAACATTTCGTACATTTGTTAAGAATTTTATTGTATTTAAGATCCACCGTTTAAATATTGCACCATTTTCAGATGTCAATGTACATTTTCAAAGAATAATAATTTGTTTTAAATAATTTAATATTATTCCTGATTTCCCTGGGGATTTAGCAGGAGTTTAATCACAAATCAGTAAACTAAATGCTAAAATATAGAGACACATTATGCATAAATAACTATATATGGATTGAAATACCACTATCTATTCGAAGGTTGACATCGCTGCAGTGCTTCAAGAAGTTCTGTAGCGAATGGATGCTGACTGCACAGTTAACCGCACATCATAATTGAAAAATAATTAAATGGATAATTGTGTTAGAGTTTAAAAAAAAAAGCAAATAATTTTTAGATTCAAAAACGTTTCTTATTTTATTTAAGTGAGAGATTTTGTGTAACTTTAACTGATTTATCTGATTTCTAGAGGCACTGCTTAAAACCACCTACACTCCGGGCTCCGGAATGTATAGCTGAGCAGTTACCAGTTTTGTCAATTGCTAAAATTATGTAATTTGTAAAAACAAATATGTGTAAAATAGCTTATTGAGAAAATAAATGTTTTTTTTTATTATTTATTATATATCAGAAAACCTGTTTGTAAGTCCCACTAAAAACTCCCGAACGGAGAACGTTTGAAATTTGACCAGCTTTTGGGTCTAATTTTTCTAGGTCAATGTAGCTATGTTCAGATCGCAATATTTTTTTTATTGTAAGCCATGGGTTTCGGAAATACCCATTTAGTTGTCAAAAAGGAGGCGAGACCCCAAATTATTTAATGCATCTTTTCTGACACATTAAGAAAAAAAAATTAAACCTCGGTCAAAGCCGGGTAGTATTAATTGAATTCACTAGTTAAGTTCATAATATATACAAGCATAATATGTTTTAAGATTCTCACGCTCAAAAGTATTATCGCAATTGATTTTTGGGTTAATTAACCGTGTTCCGACTCCTCCTTGAGCCAACGTTTCTGCCTCAACAACCTTGCAATAATAATACATCGTTTTCAAAGAATTTTAACCAAAATTTTATGTTGCAAATCTTTGAGAAAGCGGTAAGTAGGTACATCAAGAAGAATAATTAACATATTGTAGGGAATATAAATATTGTGTTATTATATTTACCTGTCCTGGGGTAGGAGCACATAAACACATCGTTATCCAAAACCGCGAGATCCAAAATCTCTTGTCCGATCTTTTTAAACGTGTTTGGCAACAACACCTTTCCGGGATTAATTTCGATCAAGCAATTTTTCTTCTGGAACAATCTGTCCAGTTTTTCCCCAGTTTCCCCCACAACATCCGTATATGACAACACTGTCGGCGGTCTCATTTTGAAAAACAGAACAAAAAGTGCAAAGAAAAAAATAGAATAAAATGTCTATCACAGAAATTTGAATTTGAAAAAAAAATGGTATGGTTTTCTTTTATTTATTTTTATTTAAAGGCTATGTGGTGGGACGAAACTGCTTGACATTGAATTTAGTTAAGAACTATGAATGATTGTTTTTTTGGGGAGTTTAATTTGAATTTGTCGCGATGCTGAACCTTTCTCGGTCAAAATAAATCTGCAAATGATTACGGTGCAGTGCGGCGAAGAAAGTCGTTGCATGCAACTGCATTTCTCCGAGGTGCACTTATGCCACTTCCTGTTTTTATACGTCTCCGCTTTCGGTTTCGTATTAAACAACTTTCCACTGCGCGCAACATCTCGGTGCAGTTCTGTATCGGTGACAAATGCATTTATTTCTTTGGCGAAATTACAGCTATAAACACTAACAATGGACCAATATTGAATATTCTAATTATTAGAGAATTTTACCAAGTAAAGGGAAATGGGGAGAGGGATAAAATCTTATTTTTATTATTTTATACATTAAACAACAAAACAAACGCTGCAGCAAATTTACCAATTTCCCGTAATTTCGACATATTTTTTTACTCCCTAACGGAATTTAAGAAAAATATTACTCATAGCATCAATGCGCAATCACAACTCTGATTAGTACATTACATTAGTACAAGTACATAGCACTATTCAGAAACACACACACACACACACACACACACACACACACACACACACACACACACACATACACACACATACACACACACACACATACACACACACACACACACATACACACACACACTCACATACTTATACACTATACACTTTTTTCATATACTTTTTTATCTTTACCATGTATTATTCCCTAGCATTCTACTAACCCAGCCCGGTAAAATATATATAACCACTTACTAGATATTACATAGAGATTTGTCATTGATACCGATCCTTGCAATAATTTTCTAAAACCTAGTAACTTGTACACCACTCATTTTATACACGTACTCTTTGTTGTAAAATAAATAAATAAAATAAAATATTCCCCCGACCCCTTATTTCAGCATCACACTATCCCATTGGCTTCGAATAGTTGAAATTCTTGCACGCTGTTAACATATTAAATAAAAACAAATAAATAAAGTACCTGTATGTGATTTTCACTTGGCACACCAAGTTCGCGCCTGGATATTTCCCAATCTTTCCGGTCCACAAACTTCCGATAAAATAAAGCGAGTATTGCCATGTCGGGGTTTAACGTTTAGCCGGCTATTTATGTGTGTACTTAAATAATTATGTAACCACCTTCGTTATTCCTCGTTATTCCAGTAGAGGAGGGAGAATTGTTTTATCATCGTATTTATGAAATTTATTTATTATGCTTAGCTTTCACTGAAGAGATAAACCGATAGAAGTGTAATGTGGGCGTGTCTGTGTGCCCAAAGTAAATGAGATTTGACCTTACTTCTGCTGAAATTGAACAAACTTTTTCAAATTTCTAAATTATTTCCTTAACAGATGATCAATTTTATTGGTTCGTTGTAGACCTAAAAGTCAAAAGGTTCGCACCACACTTCTAAAAATCATTTGTTCAGTGCTAGCTTCTTATAGAAACGCACGGTAGGAACTTTGGTTACAGCTGACAACCGGTTTATTAATTTCTGAAGCAATAAAATCTTTTATAATTTCGTCAAAAAATACTTACCTACTTTAATAATTTTTTGTTTATGTTTATAATTTGTCTATTCTTACATTACTGTGTTCTATTATTATCATTTGTCTATACTTAACATTATTATTTTTTAGTATTCTATATATTCCTGATGAAGAAAGCATCGCTTTAGAAACATTTAGATATTAATAAAGTGATGATACAAAATAATTTTAAATTCAACAGTTGAAACATGTAAATCAATCAATTTGACTTATTTATTATAGCTTAAAGTTACGTTGAAACTCCCAAGTATAAAATGTAAGCAACAAATTTTTTAGATAAAGAACAAGTAATTAAAATTTATTACGCCTTAGGCCAATCTCATCTACAAAATATGGTCTTATCGGATAGGAAAGTTCATGCGATTCCACTATAAAATCAGTCCTCGTGGCACAAAAGCCAATTTTGAAAATCCTCATCAGAACTCCTATAGACTATGTTTTTAATGACAATATATTACAATTTCGTTTTCTTGTCTTATGTTCTTTTATGGGAATTCCCACTGCATAAACGATATTTAAAGAAAAACTGCCACTGACTAAGATAATAGCTACTTACCACAGCTCTTTTGAAGAAAACAAACAGTTCTGTATCAAAGAACATCCATTGGTCCACCAGGGCTCTGAAGCAAGGGTCCTTGACCAAGGGGGGATCGTCCTTGCTGTAGACAGTGACTAGACAAGCGGCTATTGCATGGCTGCAAGGTCAAATTAAACATACTTGTTTAGAGATGTCGAAAAATTAGCGTTCATACTCGAGCAAAGCCGGGAGTATCTAGTAGATAGTAATATTATTAAATAATTATGTTTACCTGTCGCATAATAAAAAATCTCCATCCTCTAATAATGATGAGTAAAAATAACTTCAAAAATCTACGGTCCCTCGTATCTAGGATGAATGAAGTACGTATGAAGAATGGACTAATGATGAGTGTAAGTGAGTCTAAGTCATGGTGTTTGAAAGAGAGAATACGAAAACAGTGTACAATATAGTTGTGAATGATGAATACTCGGAGCAGGTCGATGAGTTCGTGTATTTGGGAAGTATGTTTACGCGAAATGGAAAGAGTGATAGGGTTGTTGAAAGAAGGGTGAATGCAGGAAACTCCATTAACGGGGGACTGAACGCGGTTGGCGCAAACGAAAAGTTGTCCACAGAAGCTAAGCTAGCACTCTACAAAGGAGTGCTGATACCAACCCTGATATATGGCAGTGAGGCATGGAACTGGCAGAGGAAGAATGACAGTAGACTGAATGCTGTAGAAATGAAGCTGCTGGGGAAAAGGTGTGTTGGTTAGTTAGTTAGTTAGGAAAAATTATGTCAATTTGCATTTTACTTTTTGATCCTGTAGTGGTAAAATTTCTAATTTTGAATGAAATGAGGCCGTATGAAAAAAATACTTTACAGTTTACACTATAAAGACAAATTTTCGGTTCTTATCAAATTCTGTCGGATCAATGCGTAAAGACTATCATTTCAGGAGTGAAATTTTGTTATTTTAATATTTATATTAAAGGGAATTGGCAGACCGGAAAACTGTCTAAAGAAATTTCTGTTTTTTTTTTAAACATACGTTTCTTTGAGTTAGTTGGTCACACCGACGATCAGCACCATTTTTAATATTTGTCATTTGAACGGTCCCCGTTAAACAGAGATTCACGACGCGTTCCAGAGTTTCATCAAATTGTGATCAGCATAACGGTTATGCTGTTAGGTTAACAACGACTGATCACTATTTGAGAATCAGTAAACAGTTAAAATGTCAAAAATCAAATGATTTTTGATTAGGTTGTCTCAAACTACTTCATATTTGAAGACGATCAGTTGCATTTGAACTTTTGATATTTAAACGGTCCCTATAAAATTCCGATTCTCGGACTGTTTCAGCGTTCGATCAAATTATTATTGATCACAATTTGTTCAAATGCTGAAACGGGCCGAAGATTTTTTGCTAACGAGAACCGTTCAGATGTCAAAAATTCAAAAAAGCGCTAATCGTCATTCATATGTAACGGGGGTTCAGACATCTCAATATTAAGCCTAACAGAGTGGTAGATATTTTCAGAATCGAAACACTGCTTGAAATAGCTTTAGCCGTGTTTTATGACCTGATCTAAATAGTCAGGTACTTCCCCACCTCCCTCTGCCCCATCTCCTTCCCCTCCCCACTCCAATTGCGGATGCCATGGTCTCACTGGCTCCAGACGGATGGGACTCTTGTGCAGTACTCACATAAAAGACATAAAGTGCTCAACTAAAAAATGTGTTAAATATCTGAAAAATTCATGGCACGTCACTGGTAGCATTGTTTGCAAGCGCAAACCAAAAATAGATAATTTGAATTCATCGAAAAGTAATCAGATACCATGGTCTATGATAGTAACATTATCAAACTGTTTGTTGTTTGCTGGAGTGGCATTTCTAACCCCACGCTATCCGCGTGTTCCAAGTTGAGATACGCACGCAGCGCTATCAGCGGTAATACTGCAAGTCACGTAGAGCAGCATATCATACTATCAACTCAAGTTCGACTGTCGCGACCACTGCTACACGCCGCGTACAGCTCCAAGCCACACTAATCGAAGATTATTGTCAAAAATGGAGAATCTCAATCAATCCCACTAAAGGTGCTGCGACTGTCTTTACCCGAAGAAAGCCTTAACGGCCCCGAACATGATACTGTTACCAGCCATTCTATTAAATTCCTCGGAGTAACCTTACACTCTAAATTAACGTGGGAAAAACATATCAAGGAAAAAATAAATTCAGCAAATAAGTCAATAGCAGCACTCTACTCCATGCTAAGTCAGTTATCATCATACAATAAATTATTTCTTTACAAGACGACCATAAGGCCGGGTTTTACACACGCTGCACCTATTTGGGTATATATATAATTTAAATACAGAATACACAGTAAAAATACTCATTTATTGAATACGTGCACCATGTTCTCATACATGTGCATGCAGAGATGATGCAGAACAACTGTCGTTCATACATTATAATAATATTATTTGGATGATTTGTATGGCGCCATTATCTTATAGTATTAATCTACTAGAGTCCTATGTTAATCGCCGAATAGACGAGAATAGTAGAAATGGTAATTTACCCTCATACGCAAAAGATTCTACAATTCAATCCGTACCACCATGAACAAACTGTGTCCTTTTTACATGTGTTTAAAACTGTTCTGTTTTATCGGCGCGGGGGTATGCAATGCTAAAAATACAGCTAAAGCCAGTTCAGCGGGTCTTAATCTGCTAGTAGGTATTGATACTATTGACGTTTAAATTGAATTCATAGATCGGCCAAGATAACAGAAAAACGTCAGAACTCTCTAAAGATTTAATGAATGAACTTATTTAAGTTCTTAGTTATATTACAATAAGGAACTCCAGTCCATTTTATTGTCAGCAAAGACGTTTTAACTTAAATACCTTTTTTTCTAGGGTTTGTTTTCATTAAAATAATTTTCAAAGTTTCAAAACGCTCCAAAACCTATGTCCGGTTAGTTTTGAGGTTAGAATGTCGAATGTCAAAACTAGGATGAGCTTCACCATTCATAATTTTGTATTCTATTCACACAGAAAGCCGGAGAAATTCCGCAAACGTATTGTTTTTACAAAAAAGCCACCTTTGTGATAGATTGCCCTGAATTACTTGAACGAATTCAACCGAGAGTGCCTAAAAGTCCAGACGAACCAGACAAAGCCACCCACTAAACCTACCTCAATGCAATACTAACTCAAAACAAAACACCTTTATTCACCGCGCATCACACACTTTTAACACTTCATACAGTAGGTTCGACTTATTCAACTCAGCTCCTCATAATTTGAAACCTAAAATCAATAAATAACATTCACATAAAACATATTACTCTACGCAGACTAAATCCTTTCCCTCCTCCTCCTCCCATCATCCTAACCTCGAGGTAATCTTGTAACTTTTTTTTTAATTGAATATTTTAAATACTTAAGTGAAAACCTATTTTGTTCATTTTTTACATATCGTATTTACCATCCATAATAATTATTGTTTTCCAAATAAAATAAAATAAATTAAAATAACTAAACATTAGTAATAAAATATTGCACCTTTTTAGAAACTTTAACTCAAAGTAAAACAATAATAACATATTAGCATTATCATAATATCCGAATTGACAATTGGTTTGCCCATGAATATTCTTATTAATTTTATTAATATTACTTTATTTTTATTTTTGTATTGATCAACAATTATTATAGAGCTTAAAGTCACCCAAATTAATTTTGAATTTCGCCAAACGAAAAAAATACGTATTTAAAATACAAAACAAAATAGACAAATAAAATATTTCCATTCAATTCAAAACAAGAAAAGGCGCGGACGAAACCCGTGACGTCAGATGTTTAGAATGCAATGGTACCAATATAACAAGGGTGTTTTGATGAGATGATTTTTTATCCCCTTTTAAATAACGATTTACAAATTCTGCGTATATTATTAAAACTTGCTTATTCTGAATCAGCATTGGCTGATCTATAAGAAAAAAAAAAATCGCAATATTTTTCACTGGATTTCCTTATTTTAATAATTTTTTTCACGCTATCCATAAAATAAATGTTTTTCTTTTTTATGTGCATATTCAGCAAACCAGTTCCAACTGCGCGCAGTCAGTGGAGCTACGGCATTGGGGAGGAGAAGGAGGTGGGAAGAGGTAGGCTAGGACGAATCTAACAAAAAATCTGGTCACCAAAAACGGCTGAATTCATTTCAAGTATTCGATTACTGTTATCTTTCACCAGGGCGATTCTGAAAATATCTATCATTCCGGAATGAGGTGCAAATAAACTGCACGTTATGGACCTTTTAGCACCTGGGTGAACAAATGCGTCTGGTTCCCATCCAGGCGTCGATCGTGGGTTTAATTCATCTGTTGGTTAAGTCCTCCTAATATTTTCCAGTAGGAATTTTTCAAGTGAAGAAACAAAGGTACATTCAGTGGAGAACAGTTACGTGGTCCCCAAGAACAAATTGTATATACATCGGTGTTAAAAACCTGCAGGTACGTAACAAACAAAAAAATAAAACAACAATTTTTGTTTGCTGTGTTTGGTTTATTGAGTCAAATTTTTATCCCTGTATATTTCACACGAACTTCGGTAAACGTTGTAGTACAAAATTTGTTGTTGGGATTATAGAGTTATGTTGGTTAGATATTTAGGTTCTTTTAGTTTTGGTCTCGACTATGTCCCTCAGTTTGCTCTCTCCGGGTGCACACAACTCCAGGTAGAAGGGGAGACTATAACATCTCTTTATCCAGGCTGCCAGTTTAGGGTACCTGAAAACAGTCACAATGAAGGATTTGTAATGCAATATTAATTTATTAGATTATCCACACCAGTGACAAAATTCTTGCATTAGTAGAGTAAACCCCAAATGCAGATACTATAGTCCTCCTGGCTCCGAAGGGATGGGAGAAGTTGAGACCAGTGACGGTTCGTGGCCTATCGTATAATGAAAATTTTATATTATATATGTATTGAATATTAGAGGAATTTTACCATATCAATGCACTAGAAATTGGCGACCTGGCAACAAGAAACAATTCGGCGATTTATTAAAACGTCCGTGTCTAATAAATAATATAATGTGCAAAACATATTTTCTTATGCTAAAACCGCTATAGTCTTAAAAACATATTAAACTAAGTGGAGACTTGCCTTTCCTTAAAATTCATCCAAACTCTTACAGTGAAGTTTATGATGATACAGAAGATTAACTCCTTCCTAGTAAGAGAATTTACTTGTCGCTTTCAGATTAATTGTGTACCTACTTCTTAAAGACGAAACCATTGGGACAGTGCTAAGGTGACAGTGACAGTCTTAAGAGGGAGAGGGACGTCAGAGAGCGATTTTCTCAATAATTTTCGAAAAATATTTTCTAATTTTTCCATAATTCGCTCCAAAGTAACGGTTTAGTTTCCGCTGTTTCCGAGAGTTAAGAAAACATGTTTTAGTCTTGTTTTATAGCCATCGTATATTTAAGCATTTTTTTTAAATTCCTTAAATTATGAGCTTTTCTAAATAGAAATGTCTCTATTTTTGTCATTACTGAGGAAACAAGTAATTTTTGGGACCGGATCCTTTTGAAAATTTTGATAAAAATAGATTTGCAGTAGAAATGGCCATGTTTGAATATCGTTGCCCCCCCAGTTTTTTTATTGTTTTTATTGTCTTTCACGCAGGAATTTCGCTATCCTCTTGCGTAAAAACAAAAATTTCGCAAAGAACTGGGTTCCAAAGGATAATTTTACTATTTTCATGGTTTCATTTAGGCATTGTTAGTGCGTATTGTGGCATTTTGATAGTGCATATAATACGATGTTTGATGAAAAGGCGTGTAGGTGTTCTTACTCTGTATTGCTGACGGGAATGATCATGTCTAGGGCCCCGATGGATGTGATGCAGCAGTAGTCTGCGATGGAGGGCTGCTCCCCGGCCACCCACTTGTTGGTCTCTAGGAACACTTCCATAATTCGGTAGGCCTCTACGATGTCGTCCAGCTTGACTTTGGGGATTTCTGTCTCTCCCAAGAAGAACAATGGACGCTAAAAAGAAATAACCACTAGTTAATATTCATGTTGCTTCGTGGATGTTCGTCGGGGGAAGGGGTATCGGACGTTGTCGTGGAGGAAATCGAAGACGATGACATCTCATCGACGATGGTCTTCGTTTTCTATTTCTCCTACATACGTAAGTGCACGCCGCTCCACTGCGCGGTGTTACTCCCGCGAGCCCATTGTGTAATGGTCGATGGGGGGAACAAGGGGGCTCCTAAATTCGGCACCGAGCCCCTCTTCCCCGACGTTCTTCCTCCTCGCGCCACAAAACCGTGCGTACACTGGCTCCTGGTCCCTGGTTGGCCAACCCGCAAACCAATGAAAGCGGGCGCCAGCAAAAACAAGAATTAAGTACAAGATACCTGATTATTTGTTTGTATTATGATATATTTAGAATAGAATTGCGTGAGTTGGGAGTTGGGAGGGGAAAGATGTGGAAAAATAAATTATACAGAAAGAACGGTCGGACTTCCTCTAGCATTATAAATTATTAGGAAATATTGTATGTTTAGATATAGAAAATATATAAGAAATTCCCCTGAACATTGTTGGGCCGGGAACATAGAGAGGTATCTCACGAGTATTTGTGTCTTCCACTGACGAGATTGTAGTGAAAGACACAACACGTGAAACATTCGCAAATCACAGAGAAGTACCACCCTGATTCCTGCCGCAAATGGCTTGGTGTTTTTGGTATACGAGTATAGGGATTCGCGGTCATTTTTAATACCAATTTCGTTTGATCTCTCGCCTGCCTCTCTTCACATCTCTACGCTCTGACCCACTGCTTCCTGCCTTGTATATTGTTTGACTTCTGCTACACCCTAGACCATTGCCTCTTCCCGCCATTGGATACCCGACCTAGCTGAGTTTGCAAATTGACAAAATTGCTCCCCAAGCAGTTACTGAAACAGGCCCACTACCGAAGCAATGGACGTGGCAGCTACCACGATTTGACCCCCCCCCCCTGTTGTTACAAATGTCGTAAATTTGATATATTAAATATCAAATCAAAATCAAAATCAAAAAAAAAGTAAGAGTAAAATTGTATATTTGAGAAAAAAGCACATTAAGAACGTAAGGGTTTTAAATATTGTGATGAACTGTTTGTTGGCGGGTGTACATAAGGAATACGAAATAGAATATTGTTATTGTAGGTTTAGAGCTCAATTTATCATCCCAGTGACTGTCTGTACTCACGATGGCGGTTTTAAAGCGGGGGAAGAGCGTGCTGTTGTCGAAGTGCAGCCTGCTGTCGACGACGGCGCGCTTCTTAGCGTCCGTGGGATAGAGCGCGTTATCCTTGGCGTAGGCGTTGGACAGATAGGCTACGATGGCGTGACTGAAAAACGCACGTGGTAATTGGTAATTAGTAATTGTAATTATTAATTGGTAATTATTAATTGGTAATTGGTCACTGGTAATTGGTAATTGGTAGTTGGTAATTTGTAATTGGTAATTAATAAGCAAATCAATCGGCATAATATATATCAAAAGAGATATAAGTATATGTTTTCTAAAGAGAAATAGATGTTAAAATCATAAAATAACTCAATGGTTACAATCCATTTTAAATAAGGACGAAAAATAGCTCTCTAGAGCTGCTGTCGCTGCTAATAATGAAGTGAAATGAAGTTGTTTTATTCTGGTGGCCTAAAGTTGTCATCAATGGGCAGAGATTTTCACCATATCATGGGCAAATATATCTTGAAAATGAGTGAGAAAGATTCCGCGAGACATATATTCCTTTAGGGGGGGAATTTCCGAATGTCGGTCTAATTGGGAAACGCTCATTCATTTTAGGGATCTTATTTTGTAAAATGTGTATCCTTTTTAGGTGGAATTCGAAGCGTGTTACCAGATGGGGGTTGCGTTTATTGATCGGAAGAGTTCAAGACTTGGTCACACCCAAATCGTTTTTTTTTCTTTTCGTTTGTTTTTGTACTTTATTAGTTTTACAGATACATATTTTTCTAGACTCTTTTCAGTTGCAGGTAAAATACTTATGAGTCTGTAGTTTTCAATTTAACTGTATGGTAGATGGGTCTGATGATGCTACATTTGAGATCTTCTGGTGCAATTGCTTCGGTTAAAATCGTATTAATTAAAGTCGGTTCTAATATGTTAATTTTTAATTGTTTTTGTGTTTAATTCGTAGAACTATATTTATCTTATTTTTTTATAATTTAATGTAAATCAAATTTAATGATAACATTATTTAATTTGATTTACATTAAATTTAAAAAAAAAAATTTAAAAATGCAATGTAAAAATGTTTTTTTAAGATCAGACATTGTAATGTTATTTATTTCCAGCGATTGACTATTTTTCAAACTTCCTACAACTTTTCGATATGACACAGTTTTGCTTATTTATAAAAAGATTAAAAGTACCTCTCCAAATTTGAAGTATAAATTCATACTTAAACAACAAAGAGCAAGTCAAATACAGCAGTTTTATGTTAAAATTAGATACAAAGAAATATATTTCCACGAAAAGAAAAAAAAAATTGTAAATAATTCTAAATTTACCGACCTGTTTTCCAAAAAAATTTTTTTCAGAACAAATAGAAATAATTTAATACCTGTCTGCAAGGAACAAGTCTCCATCTTCCAGCAGGGGAATGGTGTGCTCTGGATTTTTCTGAAACCAAAAAAATGATTGCTTTTTTTAAGGAGAATGACTACAAAAACATTCCTAAAAGATTTCAAATGAAAAGGTACAAGTGGTAACTAAATCGAGCCTCTTTCTCTTCCGTTTGTCTTAGCCCTTTTCCTCCAACCATCCAAATAAGAATACCCTCTGCCGTCGGCATTTTTGATTTACTTGAAAGAATCATATAATAAATTCTGATTATTTTTTATCTGACAGATTAATTTAGGCTTTAAATTGCAAAACATCGAGGTAGGTACTCTGTTACCAATGGCGTCTATGATGAAATGTAAGGTGTCTAGTTTTACAAGTTTTTACAAGTATCGAATTTAGATATTTTTACATTGCGACTTTGACCAACTGTGTTTACCAATTTCATTTGTACAACTACTTATTTCAATGTGTTGTCAAAACGCAATGGAAACACTAAAGTAAAAATATCTAAAATTGCATATACTTGGTTCATTCTTATGACGGCAGCACTGTGCAGTGAATTTTTGAAAACGGATATTTTATTATGATGTTCTGAGTTTTTTTTGCAGAACTTAATAATAACATTATAAAGTTTGATTTAAAATAAATTGAAAAAAAGGATTAAATTCAGGGAAAAAAATCATTTTGATAAGATTTTTTAAATTTTTTTCTAAATTTCTTCTTATGGTTATTTTTCTTGAAGTAGGCATAGTTTTTCAGCCTTTGTAGATTGCACGCCACTGTCTGTTACCCTAATAAAAACACATACCATGTTTAAATTTATAATTTATATTCGCTTAAAGCATTAAAAAAGGCCTTAATTGCTCTTTGTGCAGAATATTGACATGCATGCGCCATTACTCGACTCGTTTCGGCTTTTGATTAAATAGTGTTTAACTAAAAATAGCGCTGATCTCCATCAAAATGTGAAGGGGGTTGAAACACCCCAATCTAAATGAACAAAGATAAAAAACAAATGAATTAATAATAACAATGTTTTATTATCTTCTTTTTTTATAACAAAATAACAAATAATGGTATCCTCACTGGGAATTCCTGTGCTCAGGATTTCATTTACCAAGTATGAAATTAAGTTATATTAAATTGATGTGTTTGATGAAAAAAATTAAATAATTCTAAATTGAGATGTTTTAAGTGCAGTTGAGTGGTTTCGGTGTTTGTATGTATTTGGTGTTAATATGTTTTCTATTTCAGATCTCCCTATGTAACGTATCCGGTGTTTTATTTGATTTTTAAATTTATTATTGTTGTTGTGATTTTTAAAGGATAGTGGAATTTTGTTGCAGAGTTTAGTACCATAGTATAAGAAGTTTTTCTGTACAAATGTTGTGTTTGTGGTTCCTTGTTGTATGTGTTTTTATATCTGAGATCTAGTATTTCTAATATGCGTGATTGTTGTTATTTCTTGTTTTTCGTATTTATGTAAAGTAGTATTGTTTTCGAGTATAATTGTTTTAATGACATAATGTTAAGTTTGTTGAAGATTTCGTCAGTGCTAGTTCTTACAGGGATTTTTAGTTTAATTTTCATTATGGCTTTCTGCGTTCTAATGAGTAAATTAAGAATATTGTCATTAGCACTGCCCTTACTTTACAGTTGATAAACTCCAGGCTCAAATTCTCCTTACTCAAAGGGTTGGCCAAATGTTCTGAACAACAAAAAAACTTAAAAATAAATCTTGTATAATATTGGCAAACAACATACCTTGATGAACTCTGGGCCTTTGTTCTCCTCCTTCATGACGTTTACTATCACTTTTACCACATCCACCTTAAGGGCTGCAGCCACCATCATGACGGCCCGGGAGGGGGGGCTCCCCTCGGCCATGTGCAACTTGGGTGCCATCTATTAATTCAATTATTTATAATAATATTACATGTAACGTTTTTTCGGATACAATTAAGTTTGAAGCAACTCAAATATTTTGACAGCCGAATAGCAAAATCATGACGTCTTTAGTTCCTCTTCTGATCGTCTGCAAGGGTGTATACCTACTAACTATGAGTCGTTCATGAACGAGCCGTTTATTTGTGCGGGCTCATTTTGATGAACCGTGAGCGTACGACTCCTGATAAACCATACCACGGCTCAATTGAATTGTGACTCGTTTTGACAAACCTAGGAACCATTTAAGAAATATTTTGTTTATTTCTCTAAAAAGATAAACATATCATTGATGTTCGGTAGTGTTTTTACGCATTTCTACGATGACACATCTTTAATTAAGCCCTTTGTTCTAATTTGTTTATACAAAATCATCGTATACGTATCTAACTTTTGCAAGGTTAAACTATGCCCACGAACTTGAAATTAATATTTGGCGCCATGACGCATCTTAAAGCTATTGTTTTCAAAGCTTCACACATTCGTGTGTAGAGATAAGAATAATTACCGCATTTACACGTGTGTAGGCACTGTACAGCGCGTGAACGGCGCCTTACAGTCTGCCATCTGGACGTTTTGTACCTACGCCTATTTACTGGGAGCTGGGAGCCGTAAGAGCTGGGAGCCGTAGGAGCTGGAAATCGTATTATCTGGGTTTATAATAACCTCATGAACTGGAGTCGGCTGGTAATATGTGCCGGCTCTTAAATGAGCCACAGTCGTACTTTTGAGTCGTATGCAAATATTGAGCTGGTACCGTGACCCCCGCTCTTAAAAAAATAAGTGATAACCCATCGTTAATGCCTACGCATATTATATATGACGAAGTTATAATAATTGCTTTTAGAAAATTATACTGCAGATGATGAATATGAGGAAGCCTATATTTATAAGAAAAACAATGACATGAAAAGTGTATAAAAACACATTTTTTTAATCTTACTCATAATATCACACCACAAACTCGTAACGTAATATATTAATATGTTGTTCTAATACCTACACAATAATTATTTTATATTTGAAGCTGTGTGAAAATATGTTATCAAAATACAGACAGGTACTATAAATGATAATAAAGAGACAACTCGTTGAGTATTTGGAAAAAACAGAGCATATGCGACCAGCAATCAGGATTCGGGAACAACAGTTCTTGCGAAGCTAGATGCGATGAACATGGTGATTGATTCTTGGAGGAAGAATTAGACCAAAAAAAATACCACTCCACAATTCTAAGATTTCAAAAGAGCCTCTGAAACGATAGAAATGAAAAATCTATTAGAAAAATTAAAAGCTGTACGTATTCCTGGCCCCCCTAGCACAGAACATTGATAAAGAACTTATCAATAATGTCGGTAACTTGTTATCGTTCCCGAGCACGACCGCAGATCGCTAAAAAACAAAGAACATCGACAAAATATCCTTATTTTTCTTGACGTGAAGAGCTGTTTGTTCGTTGGAGGTCTTGTTCAGGAACGATGCCAAGTTACCGACTTTACCGATAAAACCTTTATCGATGTTCAGCGCCAGGGGGCTTGATGTAGTTCTAAACCTATTCAAAGAATATTAAACATTTTTGTTCAGTATTTATAAGATTATCATTTTAATTATTAGTTTTACACCTATTTTTCCTTTCTATCTATTATGAGCTAATGTTGAATAATATTCTGACAACCTACCTTTAATTGATGTTGTCGATCACGGACTGCGGGATGCGAGAACTATGAAATAGTGGCTAGTGAACTGGAGAGTTACGCGTGTCGTTATATAACCGTCGATTCCACTAGGCTACAGGTTCACTCGAAGATAACCATCGGCCTACCGGAGCTATTGATTACTTATCTTAAAATTAAGATTAATGTACTGAAGCATTAAACTCCATAGCAGCGGCGGTTCGTGGCCTAAACCGTTGGGAGTTCAAAATTAAAGCGATATAAAAATGAATAGACTACCGGCTTTCTTATTTATTTATTTATTTATTTATAAAATACATGATATTTAATGGAGACATTTACGTGGTGTAGATACATTAAATCATCATACTAGGCGGCTGCCTGTTTCATGGTGACCAATGGAGTATAGTTACTTTGTATGAAGTCTAGTGTAAACATATGGATTTTTTATATTAATTATATTAACACGCTGACAATTGGAAAAATTATAAAAGAAAGTAAAATATACAAAAATAAAAAGACATGCGTAAGGCATAGATCACAAAAATATAGTTTTTTTAATATGTGCAAGCATGCACACATGTGCACATTTGTATGAAGCAGATTTTTCTATGAGCAGATTTTTTTTTCGTCGAATATTATATGTTATATCATGGAGTCAGTTTGTTTCAAAAGTTTATGTTAAAAAGTAGGTATTAGATGTAAAAATAAATTTAATGCAGTTACAAGTATTAGTGAAAATAAGAATAAAAAAAATTCCCTGTCGCTGCGCACCGAAATAGCGACTTTCGGTATTGACGCGCGTTCGATGGCACCGTTCGATATTGTATGAAATATCCCATAGGTTTTTTAGCTTCATATGTGCCGTTCCGGGATTCGGATCGCTCTGTGTTCCTATTATTGGATTGTTTACTATGGAGACGTGGGGCGCTGTTCAAACTGTATTAATATTATAATCGTAAGTCTTGTTCGCTCTAGTTTTTTCTTTGGGAGTGTACAACCGCCCATTAGAGAAATCCGCAACTGCTTCATTTTAATACAAATTATTGAAAAGAATATCAATAATCCTTAATGAAAAAAAAGAAGAAGAGACAGAAAATAAAGAAATGGGTCTCAGTCGCGACTGTTAATATTTTCATTGAGAATTATTTATACTATTTTTTTTATAATTAATTGTTTGTCTATGTTTATCACCAACGCTGTCTCTACGCAATTATTGTTTAAAATCTCAAATGAAATATGAAACGGAAAAGACACAGACAATAAAAAAAGTAACGGTTGCATCTGGGACACGAACCCAGGACATCTCGGTCTTCCCGGAACCTGCGCTCTAACTGGACTAATGCCACCTCATTAATCGTCATTTTTCAATTTAACCCTTCGAGTCTTTTGATTTTAAATTATAATTTTTTTAAGTGTACATGGTTAACTTTTAAATGTCATAAAACCAGTGTCTTTTCTCTTTCTAACACAGTTTAAATCATATACATTACTATAGTACAAAATGAGATAACATGACTTTTATGAGTCCGTTTCAGGCTGGGAGAAAAATCTCCCCAAAAGACTCTACGGCTATTTGCTTTCCGGGAGAAATATCTCCCAAGTCTTTACTCGAGGGGTTAAGAACATCGTCAATTTTTTTTTGTTACAATCTTTTATTTATTGTCTGTGCCTTTTCTGTTTCATTTTTCGTCTGAGATTTGTTAATATTATCTTCAATGATTTCAAAAAAATATTACTATGAGGTTTATAAGCTTCAATAAATTGTTCCAATACTAATTGAACAGTTAAAAATATTCTTAAATGACACGTTGACATCCTCCGTAACAGAATGGAAACAGTGGTCACGAATTCAGAAGGTAGCACCCAGGGGAATTAATTGATGATATTGACAGTTCTTAGAAATCGAAGAATGATACCGATGACGGAACGGTATGAGGTAGCAGTAGCTCAATGGATTAGAGCACAGTTCCCGGATTAGAGGTCCTGGGTTTGAGTCCCAATTGCTATAATTATCTTTTTTCTTTTGTGTCTTTTCGGTTTCATGTTTCATTCTGAGAGTTGTTAATATTATCTTCAACAATTTATTTGGGTTGAAAGGCAAATGGTTTCGAATACAATCGTAGATCATAAGAATATTATAACAGACAGAAAAGATAAAGTTATCGACTCGAATAAGTAAGTTTTTTTTATTTATTGTTGATGCATAGGTACATAATGGGTGCATTTCCAATTATATTACATAGATAAATTCATACCTAGTAAGTTTCTTATAGTTAGCAGGAAGAAATTTACATGAAATATTTAAAAGTATTACTGTAATCAGGAACATGAATTTATGAAGGAAAAAAGATTTCTGACAAAAATATCATATGAACAGGTAGAGAAAAAGGGGGAAGTAAATTTAAGTTACTTGATATAATACATAGACGAAGTAAGAAAGAAAGATAGATTGAAAAATTTGATGGGTATCATAAAAAAGTTTTCTAATCACCTTGTAGATAACTAGATTACTAATCAATAGAGACCTGAAAACTTAACGTAATGCGTTATTTTTCAGTGATAATCGCATTGTTTTGAGATTTAACATGTTTATTTATGTTTGTTAATTAAATATTTTATACCCCTGAACTGCTATATTTGATTGCTTCTCATATACCTGGCAGGACAAGACAGTACCTACCATTTTATTGTGACAATTCAACTTCAGCGTCGCAATATTATTCCCCTGTGCGACAGATTCAACATCTGGGGAACAAATACTTCGATGTCGTTGACATATTTGGCACATAGATGTTACAATACAAGCATGCATTAGTACGATTTTTTTCATCGAGTAGAGCTAGGTTATTTGAAACTATTTAACTCTGGGTAAAAGCGTAAAATTATGTTGTTTCTTTTTATGTTTTATATTATAATACATATGTACCTTTTCAATATTATTTGTAAATATCCATGTAAAAGCCTATAGACTGAAATAATTGGAAATTTTGGTGAAATTAGCGTTATTTTTTGAGAAATTCAATTTATTTTTGGGAAAAGTGGTACATTTTCAGCAAAAACGCTGGTATTTTGGAATAAAAGTGGTGTTTTGTTCTCTTTTTAATATTTTGCAACAAAAATAGAGCATATTTCGAATACATATTTTTTTGAAAATAGAAAAAATAATGACGATACGCGGTGTTTGCGACATTAATTTAGCTGCGTTTCATTGCTTTTCAAGCTTGTCATAACTGTAGAAAAATAAAAACTTATTATTACAATAAGCACAATATTACTTATCTTATTTTAAAAATACGAAAATTCGCGGTTATTTACCCGAAAATTGCTAATTGGCGAAATTCGCGTTTCTCGCGTAAAAATGACGAACTGTAAAAGCGAAATTTTCAGGTCTCTGCTTATCACCGACAAGCACTTCATGCGTAATACTGAAGAACCATATAAATAGGTACATCACTGGCATATTTCATCAGACCTATAAAAAACTTTATTTTTTTGCTTACAATTGCAACTGACACTGCCTTTACACAAGGAAAAACGATAAAATGTAGAAATTGTGGATTAATGACTTAAAAATTTCATTACTAGATACTAAAAATAAAAATACATGCTACTACGAAAATCTCATTTCTGCAAGATAATAATTTTAAGTTAGCAAAAAAAAAAATTATGTCAGTAAAAAAAAATAAAATGCAAATAAATAATATTAAATAAAAGATAAATAAAAAATATTTCTGTTAGCTTAGCAAAACATTATTTGCTATTCGTAACATTAATATTCGATTGATTCTTAGAATTCTTCACACTTTTAATAAAAACTGTTTAAATTTGTTTTATAACTTTTTAGCTTAACAAAACAAAGATTTTATTGCATATGCTTTTTTTATTTCTCCTGTAAAGTTGCCATAATGGATTTTGCTAATAAAATTTTCATTGTAAGTAACTATTTTTTTTATGTGTGGGTCTCTTTCATATAGATTTTCTAATTTAAATTCAGCATAAAAGAGTCCTTATAACAAATACTATAGCTTGACCACAAGCAAAAAACCATGGGCAGACGCAGGTCTCTTCTCACGCTATGAATGGGCGGGACTTATTAATATCACGCGAGCTCTCGTAGGTGACAGTTCTACGCTGGAACACGAAAAAGCCTGTTTAACACGTACAATATTTGAACACGTAGCAATCAGAAAGCGAGGCAACCGGTGAATCAACTATTCATGTACTCGTATCATCTTCAACTCCCAAATGGGAAAGAATTTCCGTACTGAAGATGTTTTTTAAATTATTTCAAGTGGTCTCAAATGATTGCATAATGGTAGATAGCCGCGGAGAGTACGCAAGGAAACTTTTCATAAAACTAGGTTTTTATCGAAAAGTGTCAATTAAAACAAAAAATACCAGTTCTATTTTCTTATTATTTGTCATTATTTTTTATCCTGATGAGGGGACCTTTGCTTCTGAAACATTTGGATATTTACATATTAAACACAGTGGTTTAAACTGAGTCATTGTTATTAATTTCGTAAAATACCATTTAGAGATAGGATACTCTTAAAGAGATTGGATTTTGGTATCTGTTTCAAAATAAAGAGCGAATGGCGTTTCATTATATATGAAGAAAACAATGAATTTATTTCCCAAAAAAATATTCATTGGGAATAACAATTTCTTAGAGTATGTAAAACGAGCTTACCATGTGGCAGTCCCTTTCCGCACCCCCTTCGTTCCGGACCTCACTAGGGAATGGTTTTCTTGTTTGTGGTCGAACTATACAAAACAACACAGTAGGTACCGTGTTAAATATAACAAGTTCGAATATAAAATTACCTTCTAATATGATGTAGAATCATATCCTATCGGAAGTAGGTATCGCTAATTTCTGAATACAACGTATACGAAATGTTGAAAATATGTACTTGAACCTTTGAACGATCTTGGTTTGTTTAAATTGCTTTAAATGAAATCATAAATATTTTAATTTGTTGACTGCGCAGCTCACATTATTTTTTCGGTGTCTTCTATTTTGCTCGTTTTTAAGTTCTTTAATGTTTCGCATGGATGGATAAGTAAAAAAAATGTATTTGAAATTAAATTTGGAACCCAGTTCCTTTGACAGAATTCGTGCTCCACTGGTTAAGTTCTTCCAGTTGCTCCGCTGTCAAATGTGTCTTAGAGTCCCCAACCTTGCCAGACCTCATGAAATTCCCCTTTGCATCGCTCAATCCATACTTCTTATTGGTCTCGATGACTGATTCGTAGTTGACAGCCGGGTTGTTCTTCATACTGTCGAAGCTGAGGTGTTTAGTCAACGTTTCAATCTGCTCCTCGCTGTATTCCTTGTCCAGGAATTTGGCCACTTTTCTGATAACGGAGGGGAGGTCGGCTTTCATGTCCTCGAATTTGAGGAAGATGATGTTTTTCTGATGTTTCCGCTCCCAGTAACCCAAAATGTGCGGCCAAAACGGAGCGTATAAAACTGCAAAAAATAAATTTATTTTAGCGCCCAGAAGCTTTTGCATAAATAGTACATCTTTACATAAATAGTACATCTTTACATAAATAGTATATCTTTACATAAATAGTACACCTTTACATAAATAGAACAACTTTACATAATAAGTAATAAATAGTACAGTAATAGTACGCCTTTACATAAATATAACAACTTTTCATAAATAGTAGCTACATCAAAAGTGAAATAATAAAAACATAAAAAAACAAATCCTTCAAAAAAATTCTAAGAAATAAAAATAGACGAAATAAACAAACAAAAAGAGTTGGAATAAGTATTTGACATGGTTGCATAAAAATCAACAAATTAACGTTAAACACGACAATATCACCAAGTATTTGTTCCCCAAAGTGTGAAACCGCTGTATCGGGGAATGGGTAATGTAGCTGTGCTTAGTACTGCGGTGGAAAAGCGTATTTTGTGGGTATGCGTAGGTTTATTAGTTGCAGGAGTTCGAAACAGTCGAATTTGGAGTTTAGTATTTTAATTAAAAAGGTTAAATCATCTATTTTACATCTATATTCGAATGCATGTATTTTTAGAGTTGTAGTTATTTCAGTAAAGGGACGGAGAAAAACTACAAAAAATGTCACCGGAAACCAAAATTTCATTTACCTTCTTTTACTTCAAATATGGCCAGGAATCACTGGTTAAAGTAAGTCCGGTACGTCATTTAACACCCTGTATATATTTGTATTAAAAGCTGTTTGTTTCTTACAAAATAAATTAATAAATCTCGAATAAAATATGAAACAGAAAGACACAGAAAATAAAAATAAAACAGTACAGGTCGCATCTGCAAATAGAACCCATCTGCAAACCGAACCCAATCTTTCTGGGACAACACTCTAACCACTGAGCTAATGAGATCTAATATATTATTCTGAAACAATAATTCTGGGACTAACTACCAAATACATGCCCCCACTTCTCGCCTACATACACTTGGAAACAAATTCACCTCTGCTATAGATATATTTAATATAAGTTTACCGATGTTTCAAAGATACCTGAATGATATTTTTTATGTTGCAATGATTATAAGGGCATCGCAAAGGAGCTAGTGCGTAATTCTTTTTTTTAATTATCTTTTTACTCATCTACACTTGTTCCTCTTTTTTCTTTCTCTGTATCATGCACTATATTATGTATTATGCTATTTCATACGTTTTTTCGTCATCTGAAATATTAAAACACGTTGCTTTTTTTTCACAATGCCATGCACTCATATTATATTAAATTATGCACTTGAATATCATTGCCATTTTAATTTATTTTTTTGAAGTTATCTGCAAATTAAAAACTTTTTCATTTATAAATTCACTGTGTCATGCACTTATACATTATTATACATACATATAAATATAGCATAAATATTTTACACTTATACACCTACCATGTATCATGTTCTTTTTTTGTTAACTTAAAACCTTTTTCTTTGTCTACACAAAATCATGTAAAATGTTAAAATATGTAAAATCCCATTAGGGCGTTAATAATTAATAAATAATAATAAATAATTAATAAAAATATCATACTTCAATTGTTAAGAATTATGTTAATCGACCCCTTGGAATAACAAGGTTCTATCTGGCATGTGATAATGAGCCTTATAGTTGCTGTCCTTAGAGCACATTATCGCATGGCATTGCGGTGCCATCGTAATATTATCCTCAATTAAATTCCCATATTGTAATTAGTAACGACTGATATATACGAGTATATATTTATTTTATTTTATGTGACTTTTCTGTTTCATATTTCATATTTCTTTTGAGATTTATTAATGTCATCATCAATGATTAAATATTACAATGAGATTTTGAAGTTATTCTAATAAATTGTTTATGTATTATATATAAAAAAAGTATTTACTTACGTCTGTCTCCCATGAATAGTTTGTAGAAATCACTAAAGTTTCCTTTGTATCCCTCCATCAGACAGCAATGGTGAAAATAAGAGATCAGGCAATCCTTGGCGTCTCTGCTTACGTAAATTATCTGCAAAAAATAAATCCTCTATTAATCGATTGAATTAATGATCGAACTGTTAATTAATACATTTCTTATTATTCTTATTTCTTAGTTTCTTATATACCAGTGGTGAAACAATAAGGAACTCCACTGAAAAACATAATGGCTTTAAAAATATATTCATATATATCAGCAAACGCTGATTTCTAATACATAACTTTTATTATATATAATTATTCGTAGATATTATAAATCGTTATTTAAAAGTGATTAAAAAATCATCTCATCAAAACACCTTGTTACGTTGATACCATTTGAAACATATGACTTCACGTACGCATTCTGTTTTTGGATTAGTATGGACATTTTTATTTTTAGATTTTATTTTGTTTATTAAACATGTATTTTTTTTTTAGTTTTGGCGAAATTTAATCTTAATTTGGGTGACTTTAAGCTCTATAATTGTTGTTCAATATAAAAAAACTGTTATTAATGAAAGAAATTAGAGTATTCATGAGCAAACCAATTATCAATATGGATATTACGATAATGTTAATGATCAATCCTATTACTATTCTTTGAGTTAAAGCTTCAAAAAAGTACATAATTTTATTACTTATGTTTAGTTATGGTTTACCATGAATAGAATATAAAATTATATAAGGTAAAGCTCATCTTATTTTGACATTTGACGTTCTAACCTCAAAACCAACCGCCGATTCGGAGCGTTTTGGTGGGTTTTGAAAAATTGAAACGAATATTATTTTCTATGAAAACTAAATATAAGGGTATTTAAGTTTGAACGTCAATATTGATTAAAAAAAACTGGACTGGAGTACGTTATTAAATTTAGTTACTCTAAAACTTATTCTTTATACAGTTAGAACAGTGTCATTTGCGCCTTACAATCATCACCGCATGTTATTGCCATTTGGGTCTTGTGATTTTTCTGAATGGAAACATTTGTTTTTAAAAACCCTACTAAATTACATGAATTGTATTGAACACTGAATCATCAACTCCACAAATTTCAAATGATACGTGAACACAGAAAAGTACACAGAAAACAAAAGGTAACAGTCGCATCTTGGACTCGAACCCAGGACTTCTCGATCTATCCGTGACAAGTTACAATTTTGTTTTCTGTATCTTTTCTGTTTCACATTTCATTTGAGATTTGTTAATATTGTCTTTTTCAATGATTAAATATTACAATGAGGTTTACGAGTATAAGCTTCAATAAGTTATTATATGGCATATGTTTTGAAATTCCTCTGCATTCGCATATGATTGATTGAATTCGTGTCTTACCTTTGGGTGTTCCGAGTTATTTTTAATCTGTTCTGGCAGGAGATTGTAGGGCAGGTGAGTTTTGATAAATCTCGGAGACTTAAGATTGTCGATGTAGTCAACAGAATTGGTGGCGAAAGTGGGCACTTCGAAACCAGGAATCGTTTTGCTGATTTCTCTGTAGTCGAAGAGCGGTGTATGCCTGGATAAATCTCACACAATTATTAAGAAAAAACAGTTATTTTTAAAGTATTTGTTCGATTAATTATTATAAAAATATTTTTTTGAAAACATAATATTATATTTATTACTCTGAACAGCTCCCAACATACTCCCAAGAAAGCTATACCGATTTTTTAAAAACTTATGTCGTCAATTTACAAGAGCTTTCGACTCTAGAAGCGTGCGTTCCATATAGGCACATAAGCACTACCTGTCCTACCTTATTCATATAAAAATATTAATAATATATTAAATTATTGCAAGAAATTAATCGTTACTTTAAATACGCGTGAAGATTGGGAAAAGCGGGAACTAAGTGTGTCGCATTACAATGCTAACTGTATTCTACACAAAAAATGTGCATGTGTGCGCAATGCGCGTTCAAGGAAAGACTCGTCTGTGTTAGTGTCCAAATCACAAAATAGTAATTAGTGCCATCTGTTGGTACTTCTGTTAATTAGTACAAATTTACCAACGAAATAATTATATTATGTTGGCTTTCTTTCATGCATTTGGGTGGTCGAAAAAAATGATTATTAATATGAATAAATGAAGCGGTTATTTGGATATTTGATGTGGTAGGTACTGGAACCAGCAGCTTCGCCATTTCAATTATTTCGCTCTTTTTTTATCTTCTGACTTCTTTACACGCCACTGTTTTCGATTCCTAGGCCCCAGAGAGCCAATGAAATTGATTATCTGCTCCAGAAAGAATTTTGGTATTTGAAAACGTTTGATCAATTTCACCGGAAGTAAGAGAAAATTGGGCTTACTTCGGGCACACTGACACCCCCACAAGACACTTTTATCGGTTTTTCTCACTAGTGCTTAATACTGGCCGTGAGAATTTTAAATCATACAAATATTGGAGTAAATCAAAATAAGGTTTTTTTAACGGTTAATTCAATCGGAAACGGCCATCAAAACAGACGGATATTTGTGTCTAATAGATATAATAATTATTAACCATAATTAAAATCAACTCACTCGAGGAAAGGAAATCTCTGCGCCAATAAAACTTTAGCCCCTTCGTAGTCCAAATTGTTAGCAATTAGCCAAATCATTTCCTGCGACCAAGTCGTACCTGAAACAATTATTATTATAAATATTTATAAGGTTATTTCAACTAAAAATAAGTAGGTAGTATATTTTAAGAACCGGGCCGCTATTTTCATATTTCAATTAGCTGAAGGACCCGGCGTTGCCCGGGGTTATGAATGGTTTGGAGGAATGTTTTGAGGTTGTTATGTGTTAACCCAACCCATACCCCTACCCCTACCCCTACCCCTACCTCTACCCTACCATTACCCCTACCCCAACCTCCACCCTACCCCTCCCCCCTACCTCTACCCCTACCCCTAACCCTACCCAAAGTTGTCCTCTTTTTTTGAACGTCGAGAGACGACATTTCATCAGGAAGTAACAAAATCCTGCTTTAAATGGTGACGAAACTGAAGTTTTTTTAAAAATATATTATTGAAATTATACGAATAATACGTAGGTAAAACATACCGTAGTAAGTTTGTAGTTTTATAGCGGTGGATTTGGGGTCACACCGACTTATTTATGGTTAGATAAGGCTTAGGCTTGCCTGCAATTCACACAAAATTTCTAAAATGTTTCATGCCAATTAACCTTCCGATTCTAGTTGTTCCGTATTGAAAACCAAATGACGGTCCTCGTAATATCCGTTCCTTCTCCCTTTCTCTTAAGGTCAGACATATGTTTTATAAAGAGAGAATACCGGATCTCACTTTGCGTCATATTTTGATTGTAGACTTAAAGTGTTTTAACCGGCCAATTGTATGCAGTATCCCGGCCTTATGATCTAGATAATTTTGGTTTAACTTACTTTATTCGACAGCTGTAATTATTTTACGTATTTTGTGTAGACGAATTTTTTTGACATTTTGTGAAGGTGTTGCTATTTTTTGACGATTAAGTACCGTCCCAAAATATTTTTTCTCCTTTAATGGCAACTATATCTGCAAATCTGTGTGAAATCGTAGGTATTAAAATAATGATCGCGTAAAGCAAAGATTTTCTACATTCGTCCCGATGTGGTTTCCATGTGGGGATCAGTATGAAAAAAGTATCGTCTAAAACGAGCTTGAAGACTTATCAACACATAGATTGCAAATAAATACTTATCGCATGAAGAATTGGAGTTCAATGGACCATAACTAATTACGGCATCAAAGCGTAGGATTACATTGTATGATGCTTTATTGTATTGTGCAGATGTGTGGAAAGGCATTTTATATTAAGCTGTTTGCTTTGAAGAAAGGCAGTGTGTAATTTCAATCATACTCGTCTTCTTTCCCTTGTCCTATTCGGGTCATAGCTTCGACAAGGCGCCCCCTGCGCAACTTCAGCGACCCCCGTCCATTACAAGTCCAGCCTCTCCTCGCAAAACCACTGGAGCTGCTTTGTCTAGGGCGGGTAGACCACAGGACGTCATTGCTTCAGAATGATAAATGTATAAAGGTAGATACCGTGCATTGCTTTATGACCAAAGGTAGGATATGAGTAGTTTTTTCAAATTCTGAATTAATAAGCATACAAGTTCTATACCAAATTCATGAATAATATTTTTTTTATCAGAAATTTGTCATATTTCTTAAATTATTTTTTTTTATTGTTCGTTTTTCCTAGGGTAGACACTTTTCAGCCTTTATGGCGTTTTTTGCATTCACCCCTGAACACCAAACCAAGCAATGCCGTGGAAAAAAATCTAAATATGAATCGCTTCCACAAAACATTCAAGGGCCCGATTCCTGCTCTTTTTAAGGATAAGACATTATCCTTATCCTTTGGGTTAAGTACATTTTGCTTAACTGCGGGATTCCACTTTAATGATAAAACATTTTTAAGGGAGTTTATGGTTTAATTATCACAGTGTTATTAAAAATTATAGATGCATCACACATACTGAACACGTGTACTTTTAATTATAATTTTTAGAATTTATATCACTTTTATCTGACATTTCGGGCTTTTGGCTTTGGTACTTAACAAACATCGCAATTTCGTTAACCGGTTAATTGTCGTCATGCTACAAATAAGTCACTAATGTTGCTGAAAGTCACAAATATCGATATTTTTAAATAATGTCATTCGCCGAATGATAGCTGTCATTCGAGAGAGCCGGAACCGCAGTTAGCGGATTTTGTCCCCTAAACAGATTTGTGTACACGTCACCATCGAATGGTGAAAACTGCGTTGGTTCAATAAACGGTATGTATTATTATATTGGTCACATTTTCATGCAAAGTGATAAAAAAACAAATTTATCTAATTGATATTCCAGAGGCGTGAAAGGAGAAAACGTCGCATCTCATGCTCCCCTCTCCCCTCTTCCCTCTCCCCTCTTCCCTCTCCCCACACAAAATAAGTGAAGACTGCTATAATGTCAACCATCCTTCGATAGGAGACGGCGATAGAAGAAATTAATGTATCAGGTATTTTTAAGTAAATTAAAGTATGTATGTAAAGGAGAAAATCCTTTTTGTATATGTGAAATACCAAAAAAATTCAGATTTATATTTGACTTGTGCCGTTTGATACCTTCGGAAGCTGTTATGCGTTAAAAATAACTACTCGTAACCAGTGGCGTGCATAGCCCTATGACCAAATGTCCTTGGCTTTATGCAGTTTTGGTTAGAAATTTATTGCATGTTTTGTTTCTTTGTTTCCATATTTCATTTTTCTTAGGGTAGGAGCTGCTTTTCCGCCTTTATGGACGCCACGCCACTGCTCGTAACTAGCAGAACTACAATCGCATTTGATTTCAATTTAAAAAAATGTGTCATTAAAATAATAATGAAATGGAGTTCTGCGAAATAAATACAAAAACAATCGTTAGTGGAAGATACTCTCAGTATCGCCCTGGTGAAAGACCACCATTCAGAATTGAAACGTTGCTAGAAATGGCTTTTAGTCGTGTTTGGTAACCAGATCTGAATAGCCAGGTATTTCCCCACCTTCCTCCTCTCCTTCTCCTTCCCCTCCACAAATACCTTCAGCCTCACAACATTCCCCAGTTGTGAATGCCATAATCTCACTGGCTCCAGACTTCTGGGGCAGTTGGGACTCTTGTGCGGTATTCATATTTTTTTTTTTTAAATATTCACGAAAAAAAACATTCCTGGGTTACCTGCGTATAACATTACAATACTTGATTTACCCATACTAATATCATTAATAATAATAATTTTTTTTTATTATCTTCTTTTTTATAAGAAATAATGATATCTTCAGTGAGATTACCCGTGCTGAGGATGTCATTTACAAAATATTAAATCGATATGCTTGATGAAAAAAATAGATTAATTGTAAGGTGGGGTGTTTTAAGTGCAGTTGAGTTAGTCTGTATTTGGTGTTAATATTCTATTTCAGATCTTCCAATATAACGTATCCAGTGTTTTATTTGATTTTGAGTGGAATTTTGTTGTAGAATTTAGTACCTTAGTATGAAAGGTTTTTTTGTCCAAATTTTGAGTTTGTGTTTGTGTTTGTGTTTGTTGTGTGTGTTTCTAATATATGTGATTTTTTTTTTTTGGTTTTTTTTTTGTATTTATGAATGTAAAGTAGTATTGTTTTAGAGTATAATTGTTTTATTCCCATAATTTTAAGTTTTTTAATTGCATAATGTTGCTTGTGCAATGGTGGAGGTCTTAACTAGCGGAGGATTAAAGCCGTGACGGGAACTCAACGCGTCGGACCACTTGACCACAAACCCTTATATTATTGTATTAATAATAATAATAATAATTGAATGATTTGTATAGCGCCGTTATTGTGAAAAATCACGAACTTATGTTATTGTCAACATAAAAACTGATCCCCAGTGATCAACAGACGAAGTGAAAAACATAATGCTTTTAAAAATATATATTCTTATGGATCTGCAAACGTCGATTCTGAATATATAACTTTTATTATATACGTAGAATTAATAAACCGTTATGTAAAAGTGAATTAAAAATCATCTCATTAAAACACCCTGTTATTTTGGTACCATTGCATTTGAAATATCTAACGCCACGTGTACATTCTGTTTTTGGATTACTATGGACATTTTTATTTTTCGATTTTGTTTTGTACATTAAATATGTATTTTTTTGTATTTGTGTGACTTAAAACTATTATTAATGAAATAAATTACAGTATTCATGACCAAACCAATTAGCAATACGGATATTATAATAATGTTAATGCTCAATACTATTATTATTATTTGGTTAATGTTTCTAAAAGGGTACATCATTTTATTACTTATGTTTAGTTATGACTTATGATTTACCATGAACAGAATATAAAATTATGTACGGTAAAGCTCATCCTTGTTTTGACATTTGACACCCTTACCACAAAACTGATCAAAACCAACCGCCGATTTGGAACGTTTTGGCTGGCCTTGAAAAAAGGAAACTTTGAAAATTATTTTAACTATGAAAACTAACTTCATAAAAAAAAACCAAATATAATTGTATTTAAGTTTGAACGTGGTTATTGATGAAAATAAATTAATTATATTGGACTGGAGTTCCTTATTATCAATATACTGACTTACCACATTTCGGAAAACTGCAAATCCAAACATCGTCCTTGTGAACTTTCATGTCTTGAATATCACTTCCGAAGTTTTGATAATATTCTGGAAGAATGGTGCCATCTAGCGACAAATAGCCCTTCCGAAATCGCGATACAAAATCTTTATTCAAAATTTTCCCTAGATCATCAGTCACCGGTTTGTATTCTAAATCTGTCGCCATTTTGATATATTTAAAACAAAATTCAAATTTAGAACAATCGCTTTCAATTATTTTTTCTATGGTTTAAAATCCCAGTTATTACTTGATTGAAAAATCCCCCTTTTTTATTTTATCATTTTTTAAATGATTTTTTTCTTGTTTTAGATGATTTTGCTAGCGCTGTCGATTATGTTATGCTTTACATTTCAAATTGTTTCGTTTTTATATGGCGACGTTACGAAGGTTAGTATTATTACGTAAACGTCGCTGATCAAGGGCAAAGAAATATAAATATTTTTTGTGATAAACAATACACGGGAGTTTTTTTTACATTCGATTAAATTCAGATAACAAACGAAGTGTTTTAAATAAAATCAACTATTATTTACACGGCATTTCCTGCATTTTATCTCACATTATTTGATCATTGCACTTTGATGCAAAAAATAGTCATTTCTCTACCCTTGGAATTGTATTTTATTTTATGATGTGAATATCACACAATCCAACTGCTCACAGCCAGTGGGACTTAAGCATCCCCAATTGGGGTATTTTGTGAGGCTGAAGGGAGTGGAGGGGGGAGGAGGCGAGAAGAGGAAGGTTTATTTTTGATGACTTTTTTAAAATGAATATTGTATGCAACAGATAGGCTAACATAAAAATGACAAACAACCAACCATCCAATAACGGTGTACAACAATATATATAACTACGAAATGTGACTTTAGTTACTAAATGGCGCTTAGAAAAACGAACCATTTATTATTATTATTATTAAGTGAAATTAAAGTTTGGGTCAAGTGAAAACAAAACAATGATTAAGGCTTTCTGAAAGACAGAAGTGAATAGAGAAGTAAAAATATTAGTTTACAAGAGATTCGAGGAAAAGTCTTGGGGGTTATCGTCATATAAATATGTCAATATCTTGCCACTAAAGTAGATGTTACATTTTTATTTATTTTTTTAATTTTTTTTAATTTTTTTTTAAATTTTTTTTTAATTTGTTTTTTTTTTTAAATTTATTTATCCATAAATTTTAAAACAAAAACATTAGCCACTCATTTCACTAGGACAGTCCTGTGTTCAGATGAGCGGCTTTACAATTTTAGTGAAACGATATATTATTAAAAACAAAAACAAAACAAAAAACATAATATTTAAACTATAAACAACTATAAAATCTGCAGTGAATCTTTAAGTTGTACATTTATAGATTACAAGAATAATAACTTCATTATAACCCAAATAACTATCATAAAGTATCTGTGCTCCAATTCGCCACAGTAAAAGGGCGACAATATTTTTGTTAACAAGAATTAGTGTGTAAATAAGAATAAGTAAATAATAATCAGTAAATAGTAATAATAATAAGTCAATAAAATAAATTAAAAATTTAATAAGAATAAGTCAATAGTAATCAGTAAATAGTAATAAGTATAAAGTAATACATAAATAGTAATAATAATTAGTAAATATATAGTAATAAGTACATAATAATAAAAATACCTAAATAATAATAAGTAATTAAAATAAGTAAATTGTAATAACTAATATTAATTAATACGTAAATAAAAATATGTAAATTGTCATAAGCAAATATTAATAAGTAATAAGTACATAAATATAGTCTACGCATTCGCACAAGACGTTGGGAGATGGATAAATTAATTATTTAGAAAGGAATATGAAAACTTTCGAAGGTTCTTAGTAGACGGTGATTGAAATTGACTTTGACTTTGGCCAAGAGGGACGATTCTACCTGGCTATTTAGATCTGGTTACTAAACACGGCTTATGCCATTTCTAGCAAAGGTTTCTGAACTGCGGTCTTTCACTAGGGCGATATTGAGGGTACCTACCACTATGGCATCATCTACATTATACAATAATCCTGTGCTGCATTGCTTATCTAACTTTCTTTACGTAATTTTATTATGCCTATATAATGAGACCTGCATTCATAATATAATGCGACGCTCACAAAGGTTTGAAAACGTAGGTACCTAATTATTAATTATAATACAGATTGACTGGGAATAGATGCAAAAAAAAATTATGTCTTATACTTCCAAGATTCAATCAAAGATCTAAGTGATAAATCACATAAAATCGAAAAAGCAAAATCGATAAATACATTAGCTAAATGTCCCGATAAACTACTTTTTTGTAGTTTGTCTAACGAGAGCTTGTTATTCAAAACTCAAAATTTATAGTTAAGGTCACAAAAAAATACATATACGAGTATATAAAATAAAAACATATGTAACAAACTTAAAGCAAAATATTTCCCAAGAATCTTACTTAAAAATATTTCTATAAAAATATGAAATATAAATAAAATAAAAACATAAACGACAACAATAAATCGTTTATAAAATAATATTTCCTTATTATCTAATACAAATCTGTTCAAAGAACATATACGATGTTATAAAAATAGAAGCACTTCTTCAAAATTCGCAGAACATCTTTTAGTAAATTAATAAACGAACGAATGATTATAATATAACATTAATTAATAAAAAAAGAAAAATTATATATTCTCCGCTTCTCACTATGTTCACATTATCAAAACAATATAAAACATTTAAATAAATCAATTAAGAAAATATTATCATAATAAAATACATGAAAAATACGTGAAAACACATTATAAATGTAAAAACCTCACGGAATTCAGAATTTTAATTGTTTTGTAACTAAATCGGTTTTACTGAAAATAAATCATTATTTTTAAAAACCCGTCCAAATTAGAATGGGGTGGGAGTAAATAAAATAATATAAATAAGTCGTCACAATGTGGATTAACCGCAGTTTTAAATGCCGAAACAGCTGTCACAATAATAAAAAAAACTAAAAATACTTGCAGAACTTAATAATAACATTATTAAATTTGATTTATATTAAATTTTTAAGCAATGAAGATCTATGATCTGAGGATACGAATGTGGTTATCCACCATCGGACGACTGCTAAAACATGACATTAATAATAATATCACGTTTGCATTTCAATATTCCATTTATCACTCTCCTTCGTCATTTTCTAAGTTGGCAGGCTTGGCGGAAAGGACGACCGAATAGTCGGACCTTTTGACGCGGCGGCTTTAGTTAGTATCTGGAAAACCAGCCGTGTGGAAAGCCTATTAACACTCACGTCAGTATTAATAAACTTGCCCTAAGTACGATTTCAACGGCTGGACGCAAAGGCCGCGTGACACCCATTTTGGCACCGGATTAGTTCACTGCCGTCCATGTTTGTTTCGCGTGATTTTGACTACGGTAAGCAATCTCAAAACATTTATAAAAATGGTTAAACTAAATACTAGATTTTTGTACACAAGCCGATCCTTTTTACTTAATTGCTATTTTACTTAATTTGGCGGCACGACTAGCCGCCCCCCGTCCATATTATTTTAATTCCTTCCCCTTGCGTGTTAGGGCATCTCCATGTATTATTTGCTGTGACTGGTGTGAATGCGAACAAATACAAACAACGGAACGCATTGTGAAATAATGTTCTATTCACCAGTTTCCCTACAGCACATCTGCACTGAACCAAGTGACTCCTGATTTTGTCGACTGGCTGAATAACCTCAACATCCCACTATGGCATGCACAAATTCTCTCCAGATGACCATTTTTATTCTATACTAGCTCATGTGCACCCGGCCTTGCTCGGGATTTTTTTTTTGAAAAAAGTTATGAAGTTGTTAATTCTTGTTTATCGTTTAGGTGCCATAATTGATTTGACAGCGAAAGTAATGGCTTGTGACGAAGATTACTATCTCTAAACGAAGAAACAAAGAATCATTAATTTAAATTTTTATTTCATTCAAAACATTTATTTTTTTCAAAATACAATCTAAATAATAAAGTTCTTAAGTAGGTACCTACTTTTTCCATTTTGAAAATATTCTAGCCGAACAAACCATCTTCTTTTGAATATGAAGTCTGTGGCTAACAAGGATCTATGGCCTAACCTCAATATAGCATGGCGGGTTCAATGTTTTTCATACTAATTTTAAAACGTTACAGCTACAATTTTACATATTGAATTTCATGCAAACTACTCTCCAAACCTTCCCAGCACTAATAAGAACAAACTGTGCTGTTTTCAGCGAAACCGATCTAGTAATTTTCGAAAAAGTAGATTAGAGCACAGGGTCCCGGATAGACCATGATCAAGGTTCAAGTCAAGGTTCAGTCAAGTTCAGGTCAAGGTTCAGGTCAAGGTTCAGGTCAAGTCCCAGTTGTTACCGTTATCTTTTTCTTGTCTGTGACTTTGAGAGTTGTTAATATTATCTTCAATGATTAAAAACAACATTTTTCAGTTTATATCTTAGCAAGTTGCGTTACATTCCGTGATTTTTGCGGCTAACAAACAGCAACTAGTATCTCAATAGATGTTGAAGAATTTTTCTTGTATTTTTTTCATATGTTACATAATTGTGTGTACATTAAAGTCCCGTTAAAATGATTGATACCAGTTTGTCAACGGGTTCTTAAAACAGTCCGTATTTTAAATTTAAGAAAGGTGCATATATATCACATTATTATAATAAAACAATATTTATTTAAAAAAAATAATTGTACATAAGTGCCAGGAAAACAAAATAAAAAATGGTACAAAAATACGCGGACAATCAGAGAAAAAAGGAAAAAATATTAGGTACAAAAAAACTTTTTCACATTACCATTTTTCCAGCGTGCGTTCTCAAAATTAGTTCCCAATTTTTTTATTGAATTGGGTATAATGTTGTAAAATTTTGGGTAATAATATTCTAAGGTTCTCTGACCATATATATATTTTTTTATTATTCTATGACGTTATATTTCACACCATTTACCAGTCACCTGTAGAAATCACCAGTGTAGATATGGAAGTGCTAATCGCACGCAGTTTGCAATATGTGATTTTCATATAATAGAAATATTTTCCTGCACATTACTGTACTGTATTGTTAAAAAATAAATTACACCGTATTCTGTAGAACGTATCTACCTATCTCCCGTGTGTATTAGATATTGGTGTTTTTTATAGTTAGTTCCTACCTATAGAAATATCAAATTTTTTGATATTTTTATTTGATAATAAATTTTATTATTATTTAAAAAAAAACAGACAATTCAAAATGAATATTAAAGTAAATTCACAAGCAATTGAAGACGCCATATTTGAACACTTTGTTTATTTCCGCCATTTTGGATATTGGATAATAATATAAAAAAGCATATTGTATAAATAATACTTATTCTAAATAAACATAACATGACAATTTAATTCCAAATTCGTTATTATTTACTTATTATTAAGTAAATTTTAAAATTATTTTATAAGTATTTACTTATTTTTATTTATTTATTATTTTTTACTTATTACTATTTACTTATCGTTATTTACTCGTTACTTATATAAAAATATAGTCACCCCATTTTTTTCATTTTTTATATACTTTTTAAAACAACAACAAAAAAGCAATGCAAAAAGTCCCGATAAACTACTTTTTGTAGTTTGTCTAACGGGAGCTTGTTATTCAAAACTCAAAATTTACAGTTAAGGTTACAAAATATGTAAAATAAAAACATTTAAAAAAAAAATGTTTATTTAAAACAAACTCTTCGACAAAAAACTTTAATATTAATTCTCTGCCTGTCCTGGGTCTTATTTGGTCATTGGTCTAATTTTAAATACCATTATTGTAAAAATTATCTTTATCTAATGTAAGTAAAGAATTTTTTTTATTAATCTTCAGTTTTAGATGTTTTATTCAATTAAATAAAATGGTAAAATAAGCTAAAAACTCAGTTCAGAGATGCTGGAAGAGTTACTCCATTCGAACAAAAATATAATAGGAACATTTTTCCTATTATATTTTTAAACATAGAATTTGCATCATTGCATTTATCGTTGGGTTTTCGTGGCCGGGTAATCCGGCATAAAATGGTTCAGAAAGTGATTTAATTAGTTAATTTATCAGAGGAATATTTGTGTCTTTGTACATAGTGTAAACCCTGATGAAGGCGCATGCAATATTAGTCGAATGACCTTGTTTTGCGGGGTTTGTAAGAGTTTTATGTTTGTGTCCAGGGTATTAATGTTGAAGATGCACCCATATACTTACAATAAGGAACTCCAGTGAAAAATATAATGGTTATAAAAATATATATTCATATAGATCAGCGAACGCCGATTCTGAAAATATAACTTTTATTATATATAATTATACGTAGAATTTATAAATCGTTATTAAAAAGTTAATAAAAAATCATTTCATCGAAAAACCTTGTTATGTTGGCACCATTGCATTTGGAAGATCTGACGTCACGTGCGCATTCTTTTTTTTATTAGTATAATAATTGTTATTTTTCTGTTTTGTTTTTTTTTTGTATTTGGAATTTTTTTTACTTAATTTGGGTGACTTTAAGCTCTATAATTGTTGTTCAATATAAAAAAACTGTTATTAATGAAAGAAAGTGGAGTATTCATATGCAAACCAATTATCAATACGGATATTATGATAATGTTAATTCAATACTATTTTGATTCTTCGAGTTAAAGTTTCTAAAAAGGTACATTATTTTATTACTTATTATTAGTTATGGTTTACCATGAATAAAATTATATACGGTAAAGCTCATCCTTGTTTTGTCATTTGACATTCTAAATGTTAATATTTGTGATGTTTTAACAAGAGAAAAACACAATATTAAGTATTTTACCAATTACGTTATTATTTACTTTAAACATAATTAGCTAGTAAACATTATTAAACGTTATATAGATGTTGACATTTTTGACAATTCACGTCAAGCGCAGCTTTGAAGAGAGTCGGTACGACTAGCGGAGTTCAATGAATTCGATTCGAAGGCGGTGGACTCACTCCGAGTTCGCAAATCCGGCGTTTCGAACTCACACTCACGGAACGGAAAAGGTTTTGGATTGGAGTCAGAAACGAAAGGCGTTCCTATTCATTAATGTAATATGAAAGATTTTTGATTCCGGAACGGCGGACCTATGCGGACCGAAATGAATGAAGACCGAGTCCGAGGAATCGAGTCCATGTGGATAAACTCGGAATTGGAACCGAGTTTTTAAAATAAGTGGAATGATCCACCTCTTCTAGAACTAGAGACAAAAACGGTCATTACTATCTAATGAGGTAGGTACCTTTTTATATAACGTGATTCTTCGTTAGAATGCTAATTTATGATATTTAAAAATAAAATAAAAATGAATTATAATATAATGTTTAAAAGTTTTAGTTCAAAATCTTATGTCACTTGAAGATATTTCATCAATTTGTGTTTTCAAATAATCTCTTGACAATCTATTTAGGATCTTTTTACTACGTCTCACCGGAATTTGTTAATTAATCAAGAAGTCTTTAACCCTAAGGAAAAACGTAAGGAATCTTCCTACGGGAATAGCGCCCCTGATTTCCGTGCCGTACAGAAAAAAACGATCCATTCTGATACTTAAATCTAGACGCAATATTAAAATAATTACCTATGTATCCATACGAAACCAATTATCCGGATGAATAATTTATTGTAATTTTAATTAAAGCATTTCATTTTTATTCGTTTGTTATTTCTATTTATTGCGCACGTCTTATTTTTCAATAATATTGTTGTCATGCTATAAAAAAATATTATTTTTATCCGTAACAATGTTATTTTGATTACTCAGTCCAAGGTATTTACATATTATGTCGGTTAATTAATTTAACTCCTTGATTATCTACTCCAATGCTATTTTAATCTTCATACACTAATTAAACTTGTTTTACTCTTTTGTAAATATGTATTATAGGTATAGGCCTCTAGTTTTAAGCCATAGTTGTAAGTCTTAGCTGTATGTCGCTAACTATAAAGTCATGGATGTAAGTCACTAGTTATAAGTCTTAGTTGTATGTAGCTAACTATAAAGTCATGGATGTAAGTCACTAGTTGTATGTTGCTAACTGTAAAGTTATGGATGTAAGTCAGTAGTTATAAGTCTCAGTAGTTAGTTGCCAGCTATTGTTACGTACCTATCGGCATTTAACACCGATTTAGAAACATTACTTGTTCTTGGGGACCATTTAACTGTTCTTCACTGAATATAACTTTGTTTCTTCGCTTGTTTGTTATATTTGATCTCCTTCTTGTTGGCTCGGGTTGTAGATTTAGTATAAAGTCAGATACTTTGATTAGGTATTTTAATAGATGTAAGATATAAAGATGAAAGAATTAAAAACAAGGCACGTAGTTTACTCTAGCAAAGATTTAGGAAGAAATGAGCGGAGGTACCAACTGTACCAGAGCAATGAGCTCGGGATATAGAATACATAAGGTTTATAAAGGAACTTTCAAAGAGTTGCACCGAGATATTTTAGAAAGTTGGCGGGAATTCCTAGAAAAGTCTTTCAGATTCGAAAACAATAGATTAGTTTACAAATTTAGGAAATGTGACAATAACCATTATATTTTAAGCAATAACCATTATCAATTACAATTGACTTTAGGTTTTGCCTGGGGATAGTTTTATTAGAGTATTTATAATTCTGAGATGGAATACTTATTTCAATAGCTTAAATATATATTATACATAGGTTCAGTAATAGTAGATATAGAGTCTCAGAAATTCTTTCAGTAAGATCAATTCTGTGGTAGGAAATTATATTTCAACGAATTAATAACCCTATATATTATACGATTAGACTAGAGAACACTTACAATAATCCTCTCAATTTTAATAAAGGATTAATGGTTCCTAAGCATAAAAACAAATATGGACAAAGAACTTTAGATCACATGATTACTAGCTGTTTAAATATGTTACCTGCTGAAATTAAAAACTGCATTAAAACTAAACAGTTAACAATTACATTGAAAACTTCGCCAGCTGAAAGAAGCTATTTGGATTAGATAATAAGGAAATATTATTTAATGTACGATTTATTGTTGTCGTTTTCATTTTTTGTAAAATTATTTTTGAGTAGTATTTTTGAGAAATATGTATGCTTGAAGTTTGTTACATGTGTTTTTTTAATGTTTTTATTATATATATATGTGTGTGTTTTGTAACTTTAACTATAAATTTTAAGTTTTGAATAACAAGCTCCCTTTAGACAAACTACAAAAAAGTAGTTTATCGGGACTTTTGCACTTTTTTTTTGTAAAATGCAAAAAAAAAAGAAATAATGTTTATTTTAAAGTCATTTTTGTAAAACAGATCCCTTTACACTAACGAAACAATGCTTTAAAAAAGAATTGCGCAATTGCTCTGCTTCTAACATCAAAATTCAAAAGAGTTTCTCACGATCACCTCAATTAGAACCAAAACATCAGTAATAAAAATGATTACCCACTATTCGTTAAAATATGTTGAAGGTGTTCCTAATACCTCAATATCCTTGAAGGAAATTAATTATATAGGCTAAAAACGACGTGAAAAGGCCTTGTTCAGATCAAGCGATAATTTCAATGCAGCAACTTTCCTAGTAAAATAGACTAATAAAATTGTTATTTTTATTAAATTTAAAGTAAATCAGATTTAACAGTGTTATTATTAAATTCACTATCAAAATAAATGACTTTGAATATCGAAACAGCTGTCACAATATTGTCACAGTAGCTGGTTGGCTACCCTTCGAGAAGTTGCGATGATTTTAGGTTTCCGAAAACAAATTTATCGGGAATACAAAAATATATTTATTACCAGCTGATCTGTAGATACTAGGCCTTGCTCGGGATTATTTTTAATTTTTTTTTTATAAAGTTTGAATTTGTGAATTCTTGCTTGTCGTTTGGGTGCTATAATTGATTTGACAGCGAAATTAATGCATTGTGACGACTATTTACTATCTCTAAACAAAGAAACGTAAATTTGAAAATTTTATGTCACTTCAAATATTTATTTTTTCAAAATATATGTAAATAATAAAGTCCTTCAGTAAGTAACTATTTGTGTTTTCCATTTTGAAAATGTTCTACCCAAACAAACCTTCTTCTTTTGAATATCTAATCTGTGGCTAACCAGACTGGTATATCTATGGGCTAACCTCAATACAACATAGAGGGTTCAATGTTTTCCATACTAATTTTAAAACGTTACAGCTACAGTTTTACATATTGAATTTCATTCAAACTACTCTCTAAACATTTCCAACACTAATAAGAACAAACTGTGTTATTGTCAGCGAAACCAATCGAGTAATTTTCGAGAAAATCGAGGACACACAGACAAACATTAATTTTTGTTCATAGAGAAGAAATAAAGGTTTTTAAATGTTCAACGAACTCCCTTTAAATATAAACTAAGTTAAAAGCATAATATGTCTTGCCAGGTGGGTAGGTACATAGTAGCAACCTGACGGCGTGTAAAAAAATATATATTCGTATAGCTCAGCAAACGCCGATTCTGAATATTTAACTTTTATTATATATAATGTACGTAGAATTTATAAATCGTTATTTAAAAGTGAATAAAAAATCTTCTCGTCAAAACACCTTGTTATATTGGTACCATTACATTTGGAACATCTGACGTCACGTACGCATTCTATTTTTATATTAATAAGGACATTTTAATTTTTCACTTCACTGTTTTGTATTTTAAATATTTATTTTTTTTAGTTTTGGCGTAATTTTAACTTAATTGGAGTGACTTTACGCTCTATAATTGTAGTTCAATATTAAAAAAAAAACTATTATTAGTGAAATAAATTGGAGTATTCACGAGCAAAACAATTATCAATACGGATATTATGATAATATTAATTCTCAATTCTATTATTATTTTTCGAGTTAAAGTTTCTAAAAAGGTACATAATTTTAATACTTATGTTTATTTATGGTTTAATATGGATATAATATAAAATTCTATACGGTAAAGCTCAACCTTAGTTTCACATTCTATCCTCGAAACTGATCAAAACCGACCTGGCATAGATTTGGAGCATTTTGGCGGACTTTGAATAATTGATACTTTAAAAATTATTTTAACTATGAAAATTAATTTTAGAAAACCAAATAAACTGTTTTTTTACGTTTGAACGCCATTATCCGTTATTAAGTTTATCCGACAACACCTATTTCCCTCGCACCGCGTTGCATCGCTCTTTCGTTTTCTTTACTCATTCTTTAAAAATCAGTGACGGGGCACTACCCGCCATCTGCACAATATATTTCATTATTTGCACAAAAGGAGAACGTTTCGTTTGGCTATGGGAACCAGGCCAGTTACGAAAATCAAACATTTATTTTCCGCTTGTCCCAGCCCCGTACAAGTTCCAACAATATAATTAAAATAATCAATTAAAACTATCGCCACGCTAAACATCGCGGAAGAGGTGAAGACGTCTGATACAATAACCTTTCAATTTATTTATATTTATTTTATGTGAAACCGCTCAAGAGTATCTATCTACCAACTGCCGGAATGGCATCCCTGATTTAAGTATGTTGTTAGGACGGAAGTTAATGGGAAAGTAAGAAGTCCCCGGCTATTGAGATCACTACACACGATTATTTTTAAAAAGCCGTAGCTAGTGGTACTATGGATTTCCAATTCGGATATGCTGTGGGGTTAGAGAGAGAGAAAGGGGGGTAGGAAATGGGGAAGAGGCAGGTTGAGAAATACCCACCTGATTATCCAGATCGGGCCACTAATCACGACTAAAGGGTTAGGTCTACATCCACTGTTGCGACTAGCAACACCTCCGATTGCGCAGATAATAATGTACGTACCTACATCCGCACTCCGTTGAATTTGTTATGCATCACTTCATTTCCTAGAAACAATAAGGAACTCCGGTCTATTTTTTCAATCAATATGACGTTCTAACTTAAATACCAGTTTTTTTTTCTAGAGTTACTTTTCAAAGTTTCAATTTTTCAAGCTCGCCAAAACATTCCAAATCTATGGTCGGTCGATTTTGAGGTTATAATGTCAAATGTCAAAACAATGGTGAGCTTTACCGTATATAATTGTTCTATTCATAGTAAACCATAACTAAACATAAGTAATAAAGTTATGTACCTTTTCAGAAACTTTAACATCAACAAAAATAATAATATCATTAACATTATCATAATATCCGTATTGGCAATGGTTTACCCGTGAATATTCTTATTTCTTTTATTAATAGCAGTTTTTGTATATATTGGATAATAATTATAGAGCTTAAAGTCACCCAAATCATATTTAAATTTTGCCAAAACTTAAAAAAAACACATGTATTTTTAAAACACACCGCAAAACCGACATATAAAAATGTCCGTACAAATCATGGATTTCCCCCTTTGTATCGCTTCATATCAGTGATGCACAACCGGCGGCCCGCGAGCCCATTCCGTGCGGTGCACGGACCTTTTTGTGCGGCCCACTTAGCTAAGTAAAAATCAACAGCATTCATTTATTGGTTTTACCTTGGTTCTAGAAAAATTATCACCTAATTTTTTTAATGTGTTCCGTTTAAAGTGGTACATACACGACCAAATGTTGTATCTGAAAACATAGAAGAAACACTTGGATTTCCGGGTGGGGTGTTAAAAATATTTAACAGTTTCCGTTCTGTTTTACAAAATATGAAAGAGTATCGCGTCAAACTTGTCTGTCTTTAATATTTTGAATCAGCCGACCAAAATTTAAAGTTTTTTGACGTGTTCTTTAAATTTTCAGGTTGATAAAAATCGACAGCAATTATTGGTTTGACCTTGGAGATGGAAAAATTTTCGCCAGAGGCATTTTTTGCGTTATATGGTTACTTTGATCAAAGGTTACCGTTTTGAAAATACAAAAAGGTTACCGGACCAAATTGACCCGACTGAAGATTTATGAAATGAAATATTTTTGGTAGGCACCTAGTAATTTTTTGTTAATAATAAGAATATAGATACTTACTAGATTCGTACAGATGGGAGGTTTGTACGGTACTCACATAAATGTCGACATTGCCGACGCCATCAACTGCAAAGTTCATCATGTCAAGCTGCTTTGCAATTGGCCCACCGGCTTAAACGGTTGTTCATCACTCCATTAAATAATTAACAAACAAAAAACAAAACCCAATTAAAAATGAGAGTCAAGTAACAAAAAAAAATGACGTCTTTATTTCCTCTTCGGTCCGCCTGCATAGATATTATTGTCAAGCTGAATATCGTGGTGCGGACACAGGAGAATGGTTGTATAATGTATAATCATGGTTTGATGCCGGCTACAGTTCAATTTATTGACACTTTTTAGGTACAAAAAATACGCAAACAAAAAATGCAGAATGCCGAGCGGGAAAACTCAACGATGCGCAAAACACGTAGCAAAGTTAAAAGTTTCCGCGTGTAGGTAGCTAAATAGTTACAGTCTTTATTATTTTTATTTTCTTTAATCATTGAAGATAATAAGAACAACTCTCAAAATGAAACATGAAACCGAAAAGACACAGAAAAGGAAAAGATAACGGTGGCAGCTGGGACTCGAACCCGGGACCTCATGATGTATCCAGGACATTGTCCCTTTTTTCGTTTCTGTATCTTTTTGGTTTCATTTTTCATTTTGAGAGTTGTTTTTTAATTTTCAATAAATAAAAATACATTGCAATGACGTTTACAAACTTCAATCAGTTATTCCAAAAATATATATTGTTTTTATTTGCAACCCAATTCCTAAGCATTGTATTCCTAAGCAAAATTTTATCCGTTTCAATATTACTGTCTGTCATTAATTTAGTTACATATTATTAAGCAATATATTTTCCTTATGCGTGTACGAGTGCGATATTTTCAAAACTTCAACATTAGGGCATGGCCACACACATTTGTCTATACATGTATTTGGGAAGTATGTTTACGGGAGATGGAAAGACTGATAGGGATATTGAAAGAAGGGTGAATGCAGGAAACTCCATTAACGGAGGACTGAATGCGGTTGGCGCAAACAAAAAGTTGTCCAAAGAAGCGAAGCTAGCAGTCCACAATGGAGTGCTGATACCAACTCTGATGTATGGCAGTGAGGCATGGAACTGGCAGAGGAAGGATGGAAGTAGACTGAATACTGTAGAAATGAGAAGAAGAAGCCGGGGACGTCCAAGGAAGACGTGGAACGATCAGGTGAATTAAATACTTGAGTCGGGCCATGTCAAAAGTCGGAATAACAGAAGAGAATGTATGAGACGTTGTATGAAAGTGAATGAAGCAAGAAGTGTATGCCAAGATCGAGTTGTTTAGCGGTCCGTCCTCTCTGTCTACCCCTGCGGGGAAATGGCGTGATGGTTAGTTAGTTAGTTACACAATGTTTTTGCTTTCCGTGTCCGATGGAAAACATTTGAGTGAGTCTCCTGCGAATGTTTAAAAAAACATTCGCAGGAGACTCACTTTATATGTACATAATTATTATCGGTTAAGAAAATTATTCAAACCATGGAAAGAAACTTTTAAAATCTTGACAAGCGTTGAAGTGCCTACTAACCTTTTTTTATTTTACGAAACGATCATTTGTATTCTATACTAGCTGAAGTACTCGGCGGTGTGCGGAATTGGAATGGTTTGTTGTCAAGTTTTAAGATTATGATGCTACCTCTATCCCTATCCCTACCCCTACCCAGTTATTTTCCTTTTATTTAGAACGTCAAGTGAAACAGTAAGAACAAGATTGTTCGGTTTTCATCTTGACAAGTAAAGTTACAAGTACAATTATATTACAAGTGTGATTTTTGTCAGTTAAGATAATTAATTATTAACCTCTCCATTTTTTCCACAATGTTTTTTTATAAGACTTCCAAACGTGTTGAGTTTTTCAGGTAAATTCTGCGTTAAATCTCAGATTATAAAAAAGGTACCTAGACATTTTTTTTCTAACAGATTCGCTTCGATAGTAATACAAATAAGAGCAAAACTGCGGAAATAATAAAAACAATTTGTTTACTAAATTATTGCTGTTCGCAGACGATAAATTTAACAGTTTTTTTGTGAAGGTGCCGTTTGAACTAATTATTAATTTTGACAGTGAAAGAAACTGGGTTTGTTGAACGTATTTTCATATCAAATACAATGTTATGTACCTACCCATCTGACCCTAATTGTCTACCCACTTATCGAAATCCTAGCTATTGTTTACCTTAATCCATTGACCAGACAATGTCACCCAGAACCCTTTTGTTATAGTAACTATTAAAATAAGTATCCCATCTCAGAATTATAAATACCCTAATAAAACTATCCCCGAGGCAAAACCCAAAGACAATTGTAATTGTCAATGGTTAGTGCTCGAATCTGAAAGACCCTTCTAGGAATTCCCCCCTAACTTTCTAAAATATCTCGATGCAACTCTTCGAAAGTTCCTTTATAAACCTTATGTATCCTATATCCCGAGTTCATTCCTCCTCCATCATTGCTCTGGTACAGTTGGTACCTCAGCTCATTTCTTCTTAAATCTTTGCTAGAGTAAACTACGTGCCTTGTTTTTAATTCTTTCATCTTTATATCTTACATCTATTAAAATACCTAAACAAAGTATCTGATTTTATATTAAATCTACAACCCAATCAAACAAGAAGGAGATAAAATATAATAAATAAGTAAAGAAACAAAGGTACATTCAGTGAAGAACAGAATTGATCCCCAAGAATAAGATGTATCTAAATCGGTGTTAATACCGATATGTACGTAACAATAATACTGAAAAACGGGTGAGATGGTTTTCCACCTTAGGTACCAAAAGTTTATGGAAAGTGGCGGAGAATAGAAAATAACCACAGAATGTCACTAGACCAAAAATATCCAACGGGGCGATACCGCCTCCCAATAGGCGTTGGAGAGATCCGTGGGGCGGTGTTGGTCTCAAGGGCAAATGGGGGGCGGTAAAGTGCTGAAGAGGGAGGAGAATATTTTTAATAAATTTTCTTTATGAATTCAAATTTGTCGTAGGTGCATCGTTGAAAGAATCATGAATGAAAATGAACTGTCTAATTATTCTATTGATTTATAGATGTATTAATAGTTTTTTGTCATTTTCTTTGGATGTTATAACACCCCACCAGGTTTCTTGAGACCTGTTGTCAGGTGAACAATAATGTACCACATAATATAATATGTGAAATATGCATATAAATATTTATTATGAGCGAAAAGCTATCATAACGCAGAACAGGGGTGATGAAAAGTTTGTTTGGGGTGAAACGTACTTACGCGTGGGAGACGCTAATAACGCCATCTGAGATTTCTGCGAATGCGGCACATGTGTGATCAAGTAATGGCTTTTTTCCTCTATACAATCATACCAAAGTAAGGCGAACAGGTAGTACGGTTGGCCCAAAATGTTTAAAGGTATAAGCGATATTAACGTCGCATGTTTTCGTTACACGCAGTTTTAGCAAGTAGTGTGGTGCAAATACTAACGGAAATGAAATACGATTCACATCAAAATAATTTTGAATGATGTGCGAAGACGGCTGCTAAAATTTATATAACTAGGTGAAATGTAATTGTAGATGCTGCATTATTTAAAAAAAATGGTTTGTTATTTAGTAGTTGGCAATACTACATCAACTTCTTTTTTTTCTATGGATATAAATTTGAAAGGTAACGAATTTTTTGCCAAAACGAAAACAAAAGAATTAAAGAATATTTATTGTCTTTTAAGTTTTCCTAATTTCGGCGTTTAATGTTTTGTCTGTTTTATAATATTATTGTAATGCTTATGTTTTATTTCGTAACACAATGTAAGTGAATCGACTTTGTACTGAAAACTAGTTGACCAATTAAAAATACATAGGTTTTGTTCCATGTTTTCCTGTGTTGGTGAAGTAATACTTTTTCATTTCATGTTTTAGGATGAACATTGATAATAACATGGAAAGTGGAAAGCTGCAGCATATGAGGCAGTTTGTCTCGCAAGCTAGGGAATATATTGCATTCCACAGTGACAAGACATCAAGTTCCATGAGCAAAACATTAGGGGTTAGTAAAAACTTTTGTTTATCTTTAGAAAATGCGATTCTTCAAATTGTCATTCATAATTTATATGCATGTCCAACTCATAGTATTATGTTTCTTTCTCTACTTATTGGTGACCTTGAAATACCCATTTAATTTGAGTTTAATCTTATTACAATGTACATTCAAGGTCAACCTGTGTCTTTTCCTCTCAAATCTGCTCCTTATTTTCGCCTTCTAATTTGTGTTTGTTTATTTCTTGACACGAAGTAACTAAAACCATTGGTACTCAAACAGTATTATATTGTTGGACTTTTGAGATTGAATCATGCCCCGATGATGAATACTCTAAAACTGTCCGAAACCTTGGCTCAAAAAGGAGGAAATGCAGCACAGCTCAATACCCCAAAAGTTAAATAAAATGTATACAATGTCCGGGTTGTTGGCAATGACATTGTAAATAACTTTGGTAGTAGTTCGTTGAACCTTAGGAATGTGAAACTTTTTTTCTACAAGCTGTATTGTGTGAATTTCATTTCAACATTTTTATTTTTTGTAAATACTGCACAAGACTCCCAACTGTCCGGAGCTAGTGCGACTATGACATCCTCAATTGGGGTGTGTTGCGAGTCTATGGGGGGAAATAGAAAGGTTGGGAAAATGAGATTATATATTCAATTTTTGAAATAACTTATTAAGGCGATTTGAAACCGAGCTCTAGAAACTTCCTGGCATCAGATGGCGCTGATGTCAAGATTTTACAATAAAACGCTTTTACCACAATATGCGTTTAAATATTGAGATGAATTGTTTGTTGCCGGTGTACATACGGAGTATGAAATGGAATAGATTGTTATTATAGGTTTAAAGCTTAATTCCCTGAAGACACTTATAAAAACACAATATTTTTTTCTAACATTAACACATACAAGAAATATTTGGTAACACTTTAAGCGTTCATTGGTTTTTACCCAACTGTTCCAAATTTGCGAAATATCACTTTTGTAAAGTTTTGATGTCAAACGCCTCGAGTGAGAAGGAGATGACAATAGTAATACACCGTCTAAAGAGATTGCCTGTTTGATCCTGCGTATTAACGAGCTCGCATGTTACGTATGCTTGCCATAATAAAACCCTTTTTTCCCCCTTTGCAGATGTTGCTATTGACTGTAGATACCGCCATCATTCAACAATATTATTACTCTAACCCTCGACCTTATCTCTAAGACAGGGGTGCACAGACTTTTTAAGAGGAGGGCCGTGGTCATTTAATTCATTCAGTTACGCCCATGACTACTTTAGGGCCTAATATTTTATAAATATGTAGTCGCCCAAAATATGAATTCAACAACATGTTTGCTTTGCACTTTTCAGTCGATAGCCTCATCAGACACCTCCTTCTGTCCGAGCCGGCTGGAGGTGAGTGCCTTCCTGGCCAGCCTGTGGGAGGTGATGTCGCAAGCGGTGGCGCCACACTGGCAGGGTATTGCCGTGCTGGCCAAGGCCGTGCATGACCCGTCCTGCAGGCTGGCTCTGGTGCATAAGTACAGGTAAACACCATTCATTTTGTTTTCATCAGAAAGAAAAACACTGAAAAAAAGTGAAGATAAAGAACAAACAACTAACATAACCTAATCTATTGTAACGCAGAGTAAATTAATATACAGAGATGCCATAAGGCCAAGGGAAACAAACCAACTTTATAACGGGCGAGAGGTGAGCGTAGGCGTGTTAATTCTGACAATTCACAGACAACTCGCATTGCACTGCAAAGTATTGGTATTTAATCTTCAAAAAACAAAGCTGCTAATGATCAACTCGTTCTTTTTACAATTGTGCGGAATTTATCGCCAATATCCCCTATAATTTTTCCCGTAGCCGTTAAAACAGCAAAATGAGTAAAAAGGTTTGCCTTGTTTTGTTGTATTTAGTGACTTTTACAATGTTTTTATAATAATAATGTGATATTTGTGATTATTTTCATTACCATTTCTATTTGTACAATGTTTGATTGCACAGTAACAGGGCTGAATCTTCCATACATTCATGCTGTGCAAAAAACCTAAGCGCAATCTCTAAAGAGAATCCGTGAAAATAAAGACTATTTAAATTTACTTAAAATATTCCCCAAAAAACTAGGCTCTAGGGTGCCGAAGTGTGCATCGAATGATTGTCGAAGAGTGTATGGGAAATGTTTTTAGTTATGGAAATTTTTTACGAATTGCATAATAGTTAGTCAGGCGTACGGCCTGTTTTTCTATGAATCATTTTCGTGGGCTTTATGCCCTAATCGCCACGTTGCACAGGCAATAACCAATCAGAAGGCTCTGATTTTGTTTGTAAACAGTGGTTTGCACAGTTAGAGATTGTCGATATTTCTATCTGGTTATATTGTCCCGGCCACTTTGCGGTCACTAAATAAAAATAAAATTGTAAGAGGTTTTTGTGTAAATTATTAAGTGATGTAACTTTGTAAATTGGAAATATTTTTTGCTACCAATATCAAATATTTATTACCTGACTTATGCTGAACATCGCTATGCAAAATCCCTATTTTGATTCTTTTGTTTATAAGCGATTATGGTTCTCATTGGAATGCGGTGCAGCGCTGTCGTGATTTTTTATTTTTTTTTTATTGTATAATATTAATTATATACAGTGGGAACTTATACCCGCTAAGCCACTGCAAGTAGCTTGTCAGCAGGAGTTTATTTCAATAATATAATAATACAACAATAAATTACAATCATCATACAAATGTAGGGCAAAAATTATTATATTTAGGCGCATGCATCTTGTGCTGTACATAAGTTGAAAAAAAAAATCAAAGAGAAAAAAATAATGGTAAAAGAATACAGATTTGTTATTGAGATACTAGAGTCCAATTTTATAACACCGATTTAAATAATATTATAAAAATGTCAATATCATAAAAATATCAAAATTATAAAAGTACCAATATTATAAAAGTATCAATATTATAAAAATATCAATATTATAAAAACATCAATACTTTTAAAAATATCAACATTATAAAAACATTAATATTACAAAAATATAACTATTACGTAAATATCAGAAATATCAAAGCATCTGTAAGTATTAAATAGATTAAGAAATAAAAATTTAAAAGATATATACATAAAACAGCAGTACAGGTTGGTTACAATGAGGATAGACTTAAATATAATAGTAACACCGTAACAGTAAGTACACCAGATATCTAGGAGCTATACAACCAAGGAGACCGTCATATTTGTTACCATCAATACACAAGGTTCCTTTCCAAAAGCCAACACTTTAACATCACTGAGAATTTCATCATAGGACAATTGTTTTTAAATTCGTATGGCAATTTGTTAAATATAAATGGTACAATGTATTCAAGGGTTCGTTGACCATATTTATTTTGAAATATTGGCACTATCATTCCTATATTTTGTGTGAAACGTGTATTGTGTACATGATCCACCACTGCCTTATACGGACTTTCAGATATATGTTGCAGTAGAATTTTATGCCACAAAAGACCACGAACAGGTAATACATTAATTGATTTGTACATGATATCAGTGTCTCGCCTTTGGTTAAAAACTGTTTTACTTACTAACAATTTTACCATGGCGTTTTGAATCAGCTGTAAATGTTTTATGTTGGTCTTACAGGAGTGTCCCCAAGAAGTTATACCATACCTTATAGTCGATTCTGCTAAAGACAAATAATCAGTTTCATAGTTTTTATAGGCACATATAATTTTACCTTGTGGAGTCTTCCTACAATGGCTCGAAGTCGCTTACAGAGGTTGGAAATTTGTACGTCCCATTTCATATTACAATCCACCGTAACACCTAGATACACGTACTGGTTGACTAATTCGATACTTGTACACGCGCAGGGCTGTTTGGTATTATTGTGAATGCAATTAAATGAATGGGATATGATTACAGGTGCCTCGCTGTACCTTGCATGCGGGGATCTTATATGCATCAATTTCGTTTTTTTAGCATTGATTATTAGACCAGAGTCATGTGACCATTTTAATAAAGAAATAAAGTTCACCTGTAACAATTTTATTGCAGTATCCAAATTTTCATGGGATATTATAAGTGCTGTATCATCAGCGTATACATAATGTTTAACAAACGAGAATATTTTGTTCATAAGTGATACAAAGATAATATAGAGCGTTGGACCTAAAATTGACCCTTGTGGAACTCCTGTTTTGACATTTCTTCTTTTACTAAATTTGTCTGATATTTTTACCTGGATTTGGCGGTTGGTTAGGAAGTTTTTGGAATAGTTTGAGAAAGTTTCCTCTTACCCCTATTGCCTCCAAAATATTTAACAATTTCATCGGGTCTATAGTATCAAATGCCTTTGAATTGTCTATAAACAGTACCAAAACATGTCTTTTATTATTCAGTTCATTATTTATATAGTTAGAGAAATCCTGAAGTAACATTTCAGTACTTTTTTTTTTTTGAAAACCAAATTGATTAGGATCTATTAAAGAAAAGCACTCCAAGTATTTGGTTAGTTTTAAAGATATGTATTTTTCAAGAATCTTTTCTAGAGCGGGTAATATACTAATCGGTCTATAGTTTCCTATATCAGTATGTTTCCGATTTTTGTAAATAGGTCTGATAATACTACATTTGAGTTCATCTGGTATCACAGCTTGTGTTAAAATTGTGTTGATCAGATGGGTTAATATAGGACCCAAAATATCTATGTGTCTTTTTATGTCAAACATTCGGATATTGTCTATGCCAGGGGACTTTGAATTTTTGAGAAGTTTGACTATACTCAGTATGTCTGCGAGTGATGCTCGTGGTATATACAAACTTTGCGGTGACTCTATCGGGACAATATTTGACGCCTTAAAATCACATTTATGAACCATTGAGGCTATGTTATCTGAAAAATAATTAACAAATTGGTTTGTAACATTTTCCGCAGATTGATTTTTTAACATAAACCTACTAATTACATCGTCACAGTTACTCTTTGTCCTACGTCCTAAAATTTTATTTATTTCATTCCATGTTTTTTTGATATCTGAAAAATTATTCTTAAATTTATCATTGAAAAAGGTTGTTTTACTTTTTATTATTAATTTAGTAACAAAATTACGAAAAGATTTGTATTTTGATTTGTATTGACATTGTTTTTCATAAATTGCATTTGTTGGGGAGCTTTTCCACCGCTTAAATAAAGAATCTCGTTTTATAATGTGTGATAGAATATCTTCTGTCATCCATTCTTTTATAATCCAAGGTCTTGCATTGGGTTTTACATCTATAAATATTATACTATTTTCATATACTTCGTTAAACTTGCTTTTTATTTGACTATATAAATTATTGCAATCATTTGTCTGAAGCAAAGCATTCCAGTTATAATTTCTAATTGAAAAATCTATTCGTTTTTGAGATAAAATTGAGACTTTCCGCCCTTTATTTGTAGGCCGTTTATTAGTTTTATAGTACGGAATGTTCACAGCTGTTGCAAAGTGGTCTGCAATGATGAAGTCACAAACACATGCGTAGAGTATGTCAGTTTCTTTGTGTTTGCTATTATATCTAACAAAAATATGATCCAAACATGCTCGTGTCATTTTACCATTTGCTATAGCTTCCCTTGTAACGTCGTTTATACATTTTGTAAAATAGTTATTTGAAAGAGCATTTTCATAGTGAATAATCACAGGATCTATATAATTTAACAAATCAATATTTATGTCACCAAATATTAGCATATTTTCATTAGGGTTTGAACATTTTGTTAATATTGATGAAAGTTCATTGATGGTGGTCTATATATTGCTAGTACATTGAGTATAGAATTATTTGGTAATGTTATTATACAGGAAATATTCTCGAACAACTTTGTTTCAAGTAAATTTTGGGTGAAAGGTAAAGTATCCCGAATATACAAGGTTATACCCCCTCCAGATTTGGATGTGCGACAGTAACTAATGCTACTGTAACCGGAATTTCGAAAAGACAAGTATGTTTCCTTTTTATTGAAGTTTCACATAGCATTAGGATATCTATATTATTCCAACAATTTTGGAGGTTAGCATGTAAAACATCCTAGTATTTAGATATGGATCGAATGTTTAGTTGAACACAAGTAAAATTACCTATATTATGGCCAATTTTATGTTCTTCCGTCCACTGTTTCAAGTCATTAGTCCTCGTGTAGATAACATCACCGTCGTCATCAATGTATTTATACGCCATAATCGATGGTGGCAAAGTCCTTGGAAAGAGCAGCCTTATAAGCTGGGCAGGTGTCCTTGTCTCCAGTCGAATGTCCAGCGGGCTTGCCAAACCTGGTACAGGTGGCACATACTGGCTTGGCAGCAGCTTTTGGGCAATCTGTCCTGGCATGACCTTCACTTGCACAATGTCCACATCTTTGCTGGTCCTTGCAGAACTTGAAGGAATGTCCGATCATTTGGCACTTGGAACACACTGTAAGCCCAATAAAGTCACGAACGCGGCACACATTCCAGTCAACAAAGACCTTTCCCTGCTTCACCAGCACGTGACGTAGATGGGCAGGCACCTCGTAGACCCGGTGGCATGTCGATCCTGTCCGTAAGCGTTAGTCGCGTAAATTGCGACGCAAGGCTTAGGCACTGCATTCTTCAGTGTGCGTTCGTCAGTCCTCGGAAGAGCACTTGAGAGTGGTGTATTGCGGTCACCGTGTGTCTTGATAACTTTGTTTAACCTGTTATAATAAATTGATTTGATATATTTTATATACCTTAGTTCTTATATATCTTTGTTCTATTGCGGACGATGTATCGAATGACAGCGACATTACGGACGACGAGACCTTCGAACTGATAAATCGAGACAGTGGTGACAGAAGTACCATTATTAGCCATCCTAAAAAAATAATGCTAATAGAAAGTAAACTTTCCTCATATGCGCCCTCTATAAGAAGGAACTACACGGGCTTTGCGCTGGGAAAACACAATTGTGAAGCGACATAATTTTCTATTTTTTTTTAAATGTATTTTTGGTTGTGTATAGTTGTTGTAGTTTTTTATTAGATACATACCATGTTTTTTGTTAGATACATACCATGTTTTTTGTCTAACACAAAATATCTATAGTAATTTACGTATCTGTCTTGCAAAATAAGCACAGCATTAAAGCAGATAATTATGTTCTAGCTATCCCTAGCGAATCCGCTTGCATTCAACGGTAGTTAATGTGGATGCGCCATATGGCGCATTGGCCTTCCACAGGTTAAGGCGATCCAATGGCTAAAATTCCAATGAAATCACGCGCTCTTTATGCAGGTGACGACAAGGTTGAGATTCCCACTTAACGTCGGCCGCAAGTTTCGATTTACGCAAAAAATTACCAAAATGCGTGTTTTATTCTATTCTGTAAAGCTCAGACATAATTATTAAAATGTTTTACGGTCATATTAAAAAAACTTAATTTACCACAATGAACAATATATTGGAAAAGGGGTTCGTAAGTAGGAGAGTTTGCGCTTTAAACATTTTTTTAATGTCGGATACTATATTTTTTTCTAGGCTTATAAAAAGACATACCAAAAAAATGCCTGGTTAAACGAAAGGCCAAGGTGTGTTCTACTTGCAGTATTTAATTAAATCATCTAAGATATTTCTAGGCCATCAAATTCTCAAACCGAAAACACATGATTTTGCATTACTTCCCATTGCATCGCCTTAATGAAACTTTCCAATGACGGTTTGAATACCAAATATGATATATAACTCAATATTATTCAATAATACAGTATAACCTCGTTTTTACATGCCCGGAATTCACGTTTTTCCGGCAATTGCATGTAATTTTTCAGTCCCGATGTATTTCAGTACATTTAATTCCCGCATTTACGTTTTTTTTCCCGCGATTTACGTCTGAAATATTCAAAATATGCAAGTAACGCGAGCTTCTCAATGATTAAGTCGTGACATTCGTACGGCGTAAGGTGATTGGTGGGCGAACTCCGTGTCTTTAGAACGGCGTACGGTGATTGGTGGGCGAACTCCGCGTCTTTAGAACGGCGGACGGTGTGATTATGTTTTGTATACACTCCATCTGTCATCAGTCTTATGAGTTACAAGTTCGCGGTTTATTTATTTCATATTGCTTTCGGTTCGATTATTATTCATTTTTACGTTCTCATTCTTTCAAACACATAATGTCTAACCAAAGGAAAGCTTTGTCAGTGCAAGAGAAAGGGAACATTCTCGAAAAAGTGAATAAACACGTTGGCTCACACGTTTTGCTGGCCCGAAATTTAGGAATACCCATTACTACTTTGGCCACAATCATCAAAAACTGTGAATCTATTGAAAAAAGCGTTATCAATGTGGACCCGGGGTGAAAAAATGTATGCACATCAAAGCATCGAAGTACAAAAAAATGGAGGAGATTTTAAAAGAATGGTTCATCAGTGTGCGGGCCAGTAATATTCCCGTCGGCGGTACAATCATTTGTGAAAAGGCTGCGCATCGCGAATCGACTATATATTGAAGGATTTACTGCATCAAATGGATGGATAGTTCGTTTTAAGAAGAGTCACAATGTGGGCTACAGATCAATTTGCAGAGAATCGCAAAGTGTTGATTTGGACATTGCTGAAGATTGGAAGCAGACAGATGTGCGTACATTAATTGCAGACTACGCTCCCAGAGTTATTTTCAATGCCGATGAGACTGGGCTGTTATTCAATGTTCTACCTTGTAAGACTTTCAGCTTCAAGAGTGAAGCCTGTCATGGAGGAAAATTCAGCAAGGTTCGTCTCACTGTTCTCTTGATTACAAATTCAGATGGCAGTGAGAAGCTTCCCCCATTAGTGATTGGGAAGTCTGCAAAACCCCGCTGCTTCAAAAATGTCACGACATTGCTGACAAAATATGCAGCCAATAAAAAAGCCTGGATGATATCAATCTTATTTGAAAAGTAGCTTACTGCATTAGAAGCTTTGATGGGAGTAAAACATCGAAAAATATTGCTATTTCTCAATAGGTGACTAGCTCACCCCACAACTTGACTTTGAGGAACATTCAGTTGGCATTTTTTCCTCCTAACTATACAAGTGAATTGCAACCCCTGGATTTAGGGATAATTCGGGCATTCAAGCACTACTATAGAAGATACTTGGTACAGAAGTTATTGTGTCAGTGAGAACGAGGTGAGGACCCCAACAAATTTAAAATGTCCATTTTAGATGCAATGCTTTATACCGTTAAGGCATGTGGTGAAATAACCGACTCTACCATCAAGAATTGTTTCCGGAAAGCTGGGATATACAAGGAGCAGGATGAAGACGTACCCAGTACCCAAGAAAATATCCAGTGTGATGTTATAGAAGGCTGGGAAAGGATTTCACCCCTGGAGGATTATGTAAACCTTGACTCCAATGTTATGACATCAGACTTGGTGAAGTTGATGACATTGTTAAGTCATTTAACACCAGCAGACGTTTTTGCTGAAGAACTGTCCGATGAAGTAGAGGTTGATATTCCAACAAAAGAAGCAATGAGGTTCATCGAGGGTTTAAAAACCTACTTTACAAGCATTGGTGATATTCAAGATGACACTTTTAAATGTTTTGTAAACATTCTTTTATTTTACAGATTCCTGCCGATCCTAGCCAATCTCCTATCAGACAAGCTGAGCTATGACAAAAAGATGATACTTCTAAATTTAATGGAGGTAAGCAATCTGATCAAAAGTAGAAACGGGCCGAGAATTGGTGCTTAACAGAAACCGTTCAAATGTTAAAAATTCTGTATGACGCTGATCGTCGTTTTGATGGTTATCAAAATTTGATAACCATTCACACTTCACTATATTTAACACCTAACCTAAGAGCTGATGTGAATTGGTGTTTTCGGAAATGCACAGTTCGGATAAGTGAGCCGGAGCCATTCCGTTAATCGCTTTAAATACCAAAATTTGTGTTAAAAATGTGAAGAATGGGAAAGAATGTCATGTTGATGTAAATGTAATATAAGATTAAGAGAGGGACACTTAGATGGTTTGGGTATGTAGAGCGGATGAACAAAGGAAGAGGTTTTTTTTATTTAATGTAAATCAAATTTAATAATGTTATTATTAAGTTCTGCAAGTATTTTTAGTTTTTATTATTGTTACAGCTGTTTCGGCCTTTAAGTCCTTTTTCAAACTGCACTTACAAGTTACGTCTCTTTCTTTATTAATTGTTTTTGTGTTTAATAAAAACTAAAAATACTTGCAGAACTTAATAATAACAGTATTAAATTTGATTTACATTCAATTTAAAAAAAAAATTAAAGGAGTTCCATGAATTAAACACAAAAAAAATTAATAAAGAAAGAGATGTAAGGAAAAGTTATGATTCTAAAGTGATCGGTAAAAGTCGGGGACACCTGAGAAAGATATGGCATGATCAAGTTAATCTAATACTTAAATCGGGCCATGTCATGAGTCAGATTAACAGAAGATTATGTATAAGATAACGTATAAATGTGAATGAAGCAAAGAGTGTGCTAAGATAGACTTATGTCTCTGCCCATCCCTTTGGCAAACAGCGTGATAAGTTGGTTAGTTTAATCTTAAATTCCATTCCATCCATACACATATTTAAATGCACATCTATACAAGTCTTGCAATGGTGCCAAAATGAATACGATGTTAATGTATCTTTTATAATCTTCTAGGAGCTCTCTTACGGAGTAAAGATTGACTGGGAAGAGTCTTACCTGGAGCAGCTGCTGAGACTTCTGTGCGACTGGGTGATGAATCAGACGCCCCTGGACCCACAGGCGAGGACAGTAGGTGCCGTGGCGCTGACAGTGCTGGTCAACCTCTGCTACGGCAACCTGCGGGCTGTGCATGTGCTTACGAGGAACGTGGACACTAGGGAGCTCATCAAGAAACTTGTCAGCATGAAGGCGAGTATACATATGTATAATCACAAAAAATCAATACAATATTATTATGGTCATTACCGATTTGATTTTTAAAATGAGCCCGCAGACCGAACCAAGCTGCTATAGTGCCACATTTTTCTCTTCAGCCTCTCGATTGGCGGTCTGAAGTTAACAGGGATTGATGTCGTCACCAGGCAATGGTCGGACGATCCTAAAGGCTCTGTGACATCAATCCCATAACCACGTGGCTCGGTAGTTAAAAATAGGTCTAACAGGTTGGAGCGGTGAGTCTGGACATCAGGAATCCTCATAGGCTCCTGAACCAGTTGCTCCAACCCATGGTAAAGGGCAAAGAATTCCGCCTGTCGGCCAGCCGAGTTCGTTGAACATGAGAACTTCAACCACGGTTCATTATGAACATTGAAGTCCCCCAGAACAACAAACTCGGCCGAAGGGTGGCGGGGTAAGAGGTCATAAGCGGTATAAACACGCATAAAATCTTACCAAACTGGCAAGACTGATGCGCACCCGCATTACGTCAAATCTGGAATTTTCCAGACTCAACAGTCGCACACGTTGACGTCAGCTCGGCTATACAAGCAAACACCTCCTTTTGGTCTGAACTTGCCTACGAGGGTGAAGTCCGGGCAGTCCAGATAGGAGGCGTCAGGAGGCTCAGCTATCTGCGTTTCAGAGAAGAATAGAAGGTTAGGGCGTTGGGATTGAAGGTGATGGTGGACAGAATTTCAATTTTTGTGCAGACCTCGAATGTTGGTAAAATTCACCAACATTTTTGGCCTGCACCGGGGACGCTTACTACTCGCCGTTGTATTGAAATTTCTACTATTTATGTTTTGTGATTGCATGTTTTTTTATGTTATTGTTGGGGGTTTTAGAGGAAAAAGCAAAGCGAGGGAAGGATTAGGTATAGAGGGTGGGTAGGAAGCTGGGGGTCAGGATATCCAGGACTGACGGACCTGTGAATCCATCCCACCCACTGCGGTGCAAGGCTATGGGTCGGGAGAGTCTGGCTGGGAAGGGCTCCCAGTGCGCCTCAAACGCTACTGCTGGGTCCCCTCTGGTCACGAATCGGTACAGCAGCAGTGGCAGGGTTTTTACACTCGCTGGTGGGGCAGCTTACCCTCAGCCGTGAGCTTGAGGGTCGGGTCCCTGTACTATCGGGCGGCCTGGACAATGGAAGCCAGTTGTAAAAGGGTCTCCCTCAACCAGTCTCTCCCGATTCGACCCACCACGCAGTAGGTGGGCCAACGCACCCGCAGCCAAGACCTGGACAGACCTCAGCCCATGAACCCGGACACCCCCGCTAAGTCACCAAACGTAGCGAACCACTTGGGTTGACCTATGGCAGAGGTGTAGGTCATCCAAAAAAATGGTTCCCGGGGCGGCGGTACCCTTACCCGCCTCCCAAATTAAAAATGTCATTGCCATGTCTTCCTCAGACGTCCCCGGCTTCTTCTTCCATTCACATTCGCGTCATATATTCTCCTTACACTCCTCTCTTCGTTCATTCGCTCTACATGCCCAAACCATCTAAGCGTCACTTTCTTGATCTTGCTTACTACGCTTACATCAGCCTTGCATTCTTTACGAATCTCAACATTTTTCATACGATCATACTAGGTGTGTTCAAAAGAAAAGGTGAATTTTGAATTTTCGCGGGCTGTGCACATTCGATTATCGATTTTTTTTATTTATTATGTTGGTACATATATGTTCATCATATGTTAGCATTATCAGCCATTTTGGATCAGTGGTTTGTTTTTGACAACTGGAAAGGTTAGTCACGTTTTTGGGTGTTCTTCGATTTTTTATTTAGGTTCGTTTTCTGAGGCATTATCAGTCCGATTGAAGTGAAATTTTAGATTTGCTTTATTTTCTATGTACTCATCAGCATTTCTTCAAAAAAAATTTTTTGATTCTTTTTAGAAAAAAATTGTTAATAATTCTTAATCCTATTGAGGAATTTCCTAGTTTTGGTCGGAACTTGATAGCCGTTTTCTGGGGCATCATCAGTCCGATTAAAGTGAAATTTTAGATTTGCTTTGTTTTCTATGTCCTTATCAGCATTTCTTCAAAAAATCGATGTTTTTCGATTTTTTACTAAAATAATAAAAAGTAAAAAATCGAAGAACACCCAAAAACGTAACTAACCTTTCCAGTTGTCAAAAAGAAACCACTGATCCAAAATTGCTGATAATGCTTAACATATGTGTAACATCATAAAAAAAAAATCGATTATCGAATGAACACAGCCCACGAAAATTCTAAATTCACCTTTTCTTTTGAACACACCTCGTACATGGTTTTACCACACATTCGTCTCAGAGATCTCATTTCTACAGCATTCAGTCTACTTTCGTCCTTCCTCTGCCAGTTCCATACCTCACTGCCATACATCAGGGTTGGTATCAGCATTCCATTGTGGACTGCTAGCTTCGCTTCTTTGAACAACTGTTTGTTTGCGCCAACCGCGTTCAGTCCTCCGTTAATGGAGTTTCCTGCATTCACCCTTCTTTCAATATCCCTATCAGTCTTTCCATCTCTCGTAAAGATACTTCCCAAATACACAAGCTCATCGACCTGCTCCAAGTATTCATCAGTCACAACTATATTGCACACTGTTTTCGTACTCTCTCTTTCAAACGCCGTGACTTTAGACTTACTTACTATTATATTCATAGTATTATTCATCATTAGCTCATTATTCATACGTACTTCATTCATCCTAGATACGAGGGACTGTAAATCACTATTAGAAGATGGTATTATCGGATTGGGCAGTGCTAATGATAATATTCTTAATTTACTCATTAGAACACAAAAAGCCATTATGAAAATTATACTTAATGTCCCTGTAAGAACTAGCACTGAAAAAATCTTCAACAAACATTATGTCAATAAAACAATTATACTCTAAAACAATACTACTTTACATTCATAATTAGCAACAATCACACTTTAGAAACACACATTAGAAACACTAGATCTCAGAGTCAAAAACACATACAACAAGGAACTACAAACACAAGATTTGGACAAAAAAACTTCTTATGCTATGGTACTAAACTCTACAACAAAATCCCACTATCCTTCAAAAATCACAACAGCCATAATAAATTAAATAAAACACTGGATGTGTTACATAGGGAGATCTGAAATTGAAAATATGTTAACCCCAAATACAGACTAACACTGAAACCACTCAACTCAACTGCACTTAAAACACCTCAACTTGCAATTTTTTTTTTTCATCAAGCACATCAATTTAATTTCATATTTTCTAAATGAAATCCTCAGCACGGGAAACCCTAGTGAAGATATCATTATTGTTATTTTGTTACAAAAAAAAGAATGAAACATTATTATTATTATATTATAATCAGGCTCCTCTACTCACGGAGAGTCCAGGCACCGACGTTCCAGACATTAATCAGTTCAATGCATTGGTCATCTTCCTCTGCTTGTCCGGCCTTCCACTTTGCCTGTCAATATCATAATCCCAAATCATATCTTCCTCATTAACCAATATAATTTCGGCTGTGATGTGAGTACGTAGTACATAACTCTACTTAACATTCAAATTCTAAAATTCAAGTTTAACAATTCTTATTTTCAATACATATATAATGAATTTATGCCAAAGAGTTGGTGGTGTAATGGTCAGCATAGTTGCCTTGCAAGTAGTTGATCTGGATTTGATTCTCAGCCATGGCAATATTTTTAATTTATTATAATATCTCTTGATTTTTCACATGTCTGCTGTAGTTATTAATAATATGTGAATTAATATTTCAGGACGGTGACTCGGCAGGTATACAAGTCGGTCGCCTTCTGATGTCCCTCCAGGGGACGAGGGGCGCGCCCACCGCACATGACACCCGCAACTTTCTCGCCATAACCCTGCAGGCCTTCGTCCAGGGTATCAAGTCGGTGAAGCTACTTTATTATTAATTATTTTTGTATGGATAATAATAAAACAATGATTGTGACTATTAAAATGCGCTCTTTTTCAGAAAACTAATTTAGAATTTGTATTATTATAGAGATTGTAATGCCACACAGTTAAAACATAGTTGCTCCTTCTTCAATGACCTCGCTTCAGACACGCAAACTAAAACGCATGTATTAAACTATGACCGTTATGACGCACCTCTACAAGAAGCTATCAAAGTAAGAAAAATATGCACATTTCAGTTCACAATATGTAAAAGTAACATTAATGACTTAATTAAGCTTTTTGTTTTTGTTTTCAGTTATTTCCCATATTATTATCTAAGACAAGCAGCCAACAAACCGAAAGTGAAGGAAACAAATGCTTAGAGAGCACCCTGAAATTTTTACTAGCCCTCGTGAAAACAGGTTTGAAAACATTACCATAACTTCTTCAAACGCCTTCAACTAGGTGACACTTGACTAATACATTGAGAGCAGTTTTTTGTTGTTGTTTTTGTTTTGTACGACAGACTCATCATTCACTGTACAAGATTTCTTATTTTAACATTCTCAACATTTGGGAAGATAGGTATACAAAAAAAGTTTTAAGGTTATTTAAAGAGTATGTGACACTTTAACTTATTATGTAGGGAAAGTCAAGTATCTGTTTATTCCTGATTCTCAAGCATGAGTTCACAACGCTCGCGGGTTGGAAGTGACCGGGAAATCATTCCCACCCTGTGCTCGACGACCCTTCTTTTGAATAGGCTGCTCGTTGTATTGCATTGCTGGGCATGTACATCAGCGTTACAAATAATTAAATACATGTATTTACTCTTTAGAAATTACATTCAATAACACCATTCGTCTTGTAATGCTATGCTGTTCTAGAACATCCGTTCTGCCATGTGGTATCTTCAACAAGTCTTGACGATCACCATAGTTGGCTATCAATAAAGTTATGCACTAAACTAAGTATTTATTTATTTGTAAGAAACAAACAGCTTTTAATATAAATTTATATACAAAGGAAGTTTAACAAAAGGTAAGCCAACAAAGTTTCTTGTGCTAACAGTGGTTAAGTACAGATGTTTTATAAGAAAAAACAAAATAAGAAGGAAGGGGGGAGAGGAAGAGGAAGATATGATCGGGACAGGAGATGCTCTCGATACATTTTACACTCGTGCATCAATTTGTGGTCATACATATTACTTCGGTTCGATATTTTGAAAGGGTTTTGTGAAAAATGTCGATATTGTGAAATTTTGCGTTATATTGTGTATTGCAAGAATTGCATAACGTCTGGTTTCTAGGCTAATTCTATTTGTTGCCTCAAGTAAGTTTATATGGTGCATGAACCTCGGATAAGTTCCTGCATTTGCATATAGATGTACCCGAGGAGTGGATCAGCGTATTTATATATTTAGTTTGATGCGGAGTCCATACCCCGCTAGCGTACTTCAGTTTACTTCTTAAAATGCCATCGAACGTGGCTATCATTGCATCTGGGTTATTAAACTGTTGTCTGATGATAAACCCCAGGAGTTTGTAGCAAGCTGGAGTGAGCCGTGATATGTGATTTAAACTTCCTCTACATAAAACCATAAAGGCTTGACATAGTTATCTCTGCTGTTGGTGGAGTCGCATCGTATTTCATAAACTTCATTCGTTACTTTCCCCTTTGGCTGACTGCAAAGTTAAGTTTGTCAAGCTGTGTTATATTTTTTTTAAATTGTGTTATCTGGCAAAATCACCTGTGGAGTTTAAAAATATTCCTGAAATAACAATATGTAATTACAAACAACTAACTAACCATAATGCCATTTTCTGGAAGGATAGCCAGAATGTATGAACCGCCACACACAACTGTCTTGGCACCCGCTCCTAGCTTCTTTCATATTCGTCCATACACTTCTTTTATTCTAATTCTTGGCATGGATTCACTTGATCATGCCATGCCTTCCTCGGGCGTCCCCGACTTATTATTAATTTTTTTTTTTCTTTCTAGAACTCTATTCCCTCCGCCCCTTCTACTGCGTAATGGCAGAGCTGTGCATTAAATCTTCCCACGTCACATCATGCGCCCCTCCTGTATATGCCCTATTGGCCACCATCATCACCCAGCACCATGAGGATGGCATGATGCCTGATGATCTGATGTCCGTGCTGTCCACGAGGATGAACCAATTCCTGTCACCGAACAGTTTGGACCCAAAGACCACGGGATTGGAATGGGTAATAAAAAAATATATATTCTAACTGGGTGTTTGTTGTAAATGCTTATTGTTTAACAGTGTATTTTCGTTTTCAGCTTCAATTAGTTTGGGCACTGTGCGAATGCAACGCTACCCAGGATGCAGTTGTACACAACGTTAAAACTGAACAATTTGAGGGGGTCATCTTTGAAATTGTTCAAACAGCATTACAAGTAAGCCTTTTGAAAATATTAATATTTTTAATAATACATATATAAATAATGTATCATACACTCTTATTATCAGAAAATTCCCATTTGAAAGGTTCTGATAAAGTATATAACCAAGTTATTGTAGTAAAATTACCATTTAAGTACCTCGACTCCTTTTAATATTTGTTTTGTACTGATAATGATGCTCCGAATTGAAAAAATTCACCCAAAACGATTTTTTTTTTTATAAAATTGTTAATTTCTCAGTTATATTTGGCAAGAACGTTATCAAAACTTCTGGCATAAATGCCGTTGCAGTAATCACCAGTACCTAATTGATTAGAATGATGCAGCGCCCCTGAGGTGATTCTTCACAAAAACGGCGCTATACAAATCATCCAATTATTATTATCAAATAAAATTTATGAGACTCTTTCAAATTCAAAAGTAAAGAAGAAAGAAATTTGTGTTAGTTTTTCACACTACAAGTGAAGGGGGACATTTTGAGTTTTTTTTTTAAATTTCAATAAAATAATTTAACAATGTTATTAAGTTCTGTAAGTATTTTAGTTTTTATTTTTGTGACAGCTGTTTCGGCGTTCAAAGTTTTCAAACTGTCGAAACAAATATAAGTCGTCGCAATGTGGCCTAACCACAGTTTGAAAATGGCTTTGAACGCCGAAACAGCTGTCACAATAATAAAAACTAAAATACTTGCAGAACTTAAGGTTTAATGTACCGCCTTAAAATTTGACACAAAACTATGATAACGCCATCTGTTGGCTACAGTCGTTGTAGTAGGGATTTCGAGATAAATCCACCTTCAAAACCTTTCACCATAATTTGGATGTCAATATACTCGGGATATATATTCGAATATCAAAAAGATGTTGTTATTTTCAGTTATGAATGGTAAATTTGTCGCCCTCACCATGAGACTTGGTAGTGTAATGGTCAGAACAGTTGCTTTCCATTCGGACGATTAGGGTTCGATTCCTTGCCGTCAAAATGTTTTTCTTTTAAAATTATTTTTTTAAGAACTAATTTGAGCTACGATCTATTTATAGGAGGTAAGGCGTTTGTGAAAAACCAAATTTCTACTTAATAATAATTTTATTTATTTTTTAAAACAAGAGGTTTCATTTGCAAAGTTACGGACAACTTAGTTCTACTTAATAATTATTTTATTTATTTTAAAAACAAGAGGTTTCATTTGCAAAGTTACGGACAACTTAGTTCTACTTAATAATTATTTTATTTATTTTTTAAAACAAGAGGTTTCATTTGCAAAGTTACGGACAACTTAGTTTTACTGCCGTAGATAAAAATGTAAATGTTTATGTATTTATTCGGAAAACAAACTATGAATCTCAATGCAAATGGAACCCTATTGGCCGAAGGGAACGCACATGGTTCAAATAACCACTGTGGCGCTGCATTCGCTCGATTAACCCTTAGAAGACGAGCAGATTTTGTATGAATTGGTTGCCTGAAACGGCAGGATTTTCGTAAATTACGTTTAACGCTCACTACAGGCTTGAAATATTATTTAGCTGTACCTGAAGGTTTTAAAATATTTTTATTTATTTTACAGTATTCTTAAATGTTGTAAGATTAGTTTTGTATACCCAATATTATATTTTTCCTGGGTTATTATGTGTTAGATGAAATGTGAATAAAAAAATTACCTTCAAATGACCAACTCCCTGAATGGAACACTCACAGATTGTTTATTTATTATCAAGTCGTAAAATTTCTTTTTTTCACATGAAGAATGTACATTTGGCAATTAAGTTATCAAATTTTATGATGAGTTTTATTTACACAGTAATTATGATAATTGTTTTAGTACAAGACAAAAAATTTTTCGGCCGACACGCACACACTTACGCAAAGCCACTTGTCTGCATTAGAAAGGGCGACCACGAGATTGTTCGGCGTGACGGACACTTTTAATAATTAAAACTTTTCTACAGTGTGATATATTCGAAAACATGTAGTGGGACACAAGGCAACTTGACAACAGTAACACCAATAACGTGTCTGGACTCGACATTTAGGATTTAGCGATGAATGTTTGCACACGTGATACTCCCGATAAATTGATTTTCTCTTTGAATTGGAAGATGGTGGAACATCCGAAGGAAAATGTCTGGCAGTTAGCCTCAGTGGATAATCGCCAACTTGATTTACCTTTTTTGCTGACTCAGGAACATGGTGTTTTGAAATAAGTTGCCTAATTACTTCCAAATGAAAATCAGTTAAGCTCACTTCTTTTTTTGTTTGTAACTTGTACATTGCGTGGGCATTTATTAAAACTACGTCAATTGTCCGAAAAGCAATTTTTTTGTACCACTTTATAGTTTTGCGAACACTTTGCACGAATGTAATTAACATATCTGACCTATCAACACCTCCCATATTCTTATTGTAATTAATTACACAATTGGGTTTAACTATTGGATCTTTGGTTTTCCAGCTATTTTTTCCTGTTTCTTTCATTGATGCATTGTGCGATGTAGTCAGCATATGTACTTCCCTCTTGTCGTGCCATTTGATTGCAAGTAGGCAGCCAGATGTTTTGCATTCTACATCTCCTTTTTTTACGTTTCCAAATGGCGGCATATTTTTTCGGGTCTTTTTGACAGTACCGCAGGCATTCGTTTTTTTGCTGTGCAAATAGGTGAATAGAAAGGGACTCGAATACCAGTTGTCAGTATAAACTGTATGACCTTTCTGTAAATAATCCGTTAGTAAAGAAACAACCACTTTCCCAGAAGTCAGTAGTTGCCCGGATATGTTTTCTGCCATATTTGGTATTTCTATGTTAGATTTAGCACCGCAATAAATAACAAATTGTAAAACGAACCCAGTTTTACAGTCACATATAACAAAAAGTTTTATGCCGAATTTGTGCCTTTTCGCCGGAAGATACTGCTTTATGCACAATCTGCCTTTGAATAAAACCAAAGACTCGTCAATGCACAAATTCTCATAAGGATAAAAATATTTTTTGAATTGACTGCATACCAAATCCACAAAATCTCTAACTTTATGTGTAGTGTCACCTTTCTGTTGTTTTTCATTGTCTGAAAAATGGAGCATGCTTAGGATAGATAAATATCGATCTCTTGGCATTGTTTCTCCAAATATCGGTGATGAAATTAACCTGTCTACCGACCAATATTGATGGATTTTGCCTTTTTTACTTCGCGCCATAAGCATCGTCAAGGCAATGAACACGTACATTTCATTAACAGTAACATTTTTCCATTTGTGCAATCTAGAATTTGGAGCAAATGTTTTTTGAGATTTTAGAGTATCAAAATATCGGTTTGTTTCGATTACAACAATGGTCACGACATCTGAATTTAGAAAAAGCTCAAAATAATCAGCCTCACAACTCTCTTGGTTTAGTTCGCAATCTCTTAATCCTGATTGCTGATTGAAACTATGTACATCTGGCTGGAAGGTGTTGCCACATCCCCATGTTGGAGAGAAATTTGTAAAATTTATATTATTGGAGGGATCTTCGTCCAAGCGTTCAAAATCTTCAATTTCATCATCTCCGTTGTTTTCTGAAGATTCCTCCAAACTCTCCAAATTTTCAGGTATATAATCTTCATCATCACTCATCGAAAAATCTGAATCGCAATCTAGCACAAAGTTTTCAATGTCTTCATTCATTTTAAAGGATTAAAAATCTAATCTAAATATGTATTTTCAACAAACAGTCAAATATGCAAAACAATACAATAATATTAAATTCACAAATAATACGCACAATAAATGCTAACGAAACACTTCATAAAAGTAAATATTTGCACAGAAACACTCCAAGAGTAATAAAAAAACGGACACCCTAATATAACAATAAACGGTATATAGCTGAGCGGCCAGCAACTCGACACTCACTCCGCGAAGGGACAACTAAGACTGTATGCGCATGTATGCGTGTGCTGAAAGAAATGAATAATGTGAGAAGAGATACAACTTACTAAAAGTTCTTTTAAAAACAAACTATACGTAAAAAGGAAAATCTGTTATAAGGATGTGGTAGAAAATGAACAAATTTATGCAACAGATTTTTTACTTCGACGTTTTACTGTTAAATTTACTAAATATTTAGCGATGAACATGACAAATGCTCAAAACTACACTTGCAGTGCGCCGTTCTGTGGGAGATTTTTTCTGACACTACAATTGTAGTTGGCCGTCTCCTAGAGGTTAAAGACAGAAATTTACGAACGTCTCGCTTATTGGCCGAAGGGAACATGAATGGTTCAAATAACCACCGTGGCGCTCCGTTCACTCGACTAAAGATGAAACTTTCTGTCATATTTAACCGCGAAATACAAACAAAATTTTATGACTTGAAAAAAAAGAATAGGTCAATTCTGAATTAAATAAATGCCTTGGGTGAAAGACAATGCCATTTTTATCGAAATCTCTAGTCAGGCTGGCAATACGCGAATGACCGAAAAACCCTTGAAACAGTCGAATACGCTCAGAAACAGAAACTAACATAATGCGAGTAAACTTTGCAAAAAGTTTTAACTGAAAGGCAGATGTAAACATCTGGGCATATTTCCACATCAAACATTGTAAAAATAACAATTTTTACTGTCACCTCAAGCGTACGAGGTTTGTTCAAAAGAAAAGGTGAATTTTGAATTTTCACGGGCTGTGTACATTCGATTATCGATTTGTTTATCATATTTAAGCATTATTAACCATTTTGGATCAGTGGTTTGTTTTTGACAACTGGAAAAGTTAGTCACGTTTTGTATTTTCTTCGATTTTTCACTAAAAAATTTTTTTGTAAAAAATCGATTTTTTGGATTTTTTGAAGAAATGCTGATAAGGACATAGAAAACAAAGCAAATCTAAAATTTCACTTCAATCGGACTGATGATGCCCCAGAAAACGGCTATCAAGTTCGGACCAAAACTAGGAAATTCCACCATAGGATTAACAATTATTAACAATTTTTTTCTAAAAAGAATCAATTTTTTGGATTTTTTGAAGAAAAGCTGATGAGGACATAGAAAATAAAGCAAATCTAAAATTTCACTTCAATCGGACTGATCATGCCTCAGAAAACGAACCTAAAGTAAAATATCGAAGAACACACAAAAACGTGACTAACCTTTCCAGTTGTCAAAAACAAACCACTGATCCAAAATGTCTGATAATGCTAACATATGTGTACCAACATAACAAAAAAAAAATGATAATCGAATGTACACAAGTCGCGAAAATTCAAAATTCACCTTTTCTTTTGAACACACCTCGTATGTTGATGAGGATCTTTAGTTTAAATGTGCATCGATTTGTGGATAGATTGTGTATTAGTTAACCTTGTCAACACTTATTTATGTACAAATTTAATATTTCAGCTTTCCAATACTTTATTTTGAAACCTTTTCAGTGAAACATAATTTTTGTTATTCATTCTAGAAAGGCAGTCTGGATTCCGGCCCCACATTCGATTCTGTGGTGATAGCCTGCAACCTTTGCCTTTACTTGGCGCAGATATGCTCTCCGTGGGAGTCAGTACTGCACATTATGTTGACCAATCGTTCTGTAAGTAATAATATACATTAATAGTTTGGAAATCAAATGTTACTTGTTAAATGAGCACCACATCTTGTTCACATTGTGAGTACCACTGATGTTAGAATTAATAGACTTGCCTTAAGTATCATTTCGACGGCTGGAGGCAAAGATCACATGATACCCACTTTGGCACCAGCTTAGTTCACTGCCATCCACATTCATTTTGCATGATTTTGACCGCGATAAGCAGATTATAAAGCATTTATAAAAGGGGTCAAACTAAATAATTCTGGAGCACATACAGCGGAACCATATCGCCACCCGGTTGGCCAACGTTTTGAGGCGAGTTAAGGAGGGGGCTGTGGAAGGGATTTGTTAGTACGGGTCTTGAAGAGGCCCGGATTAAATGTAGGAGGAAAGACAGATGCTAGTAGCTCGTTCGAGCCGATTTACACAAAAACGAGTCAGCAAAACAACCCATTCTTATAAAGCCAACATCAACTGTGAATGGGTGTTCCGCTCATGTCTGTGGAGTTTAACGCGCGTACACCGGCGCGAAGGGGATCAACGCTACTAGCTCCTTCGAGCAGGCTACATTGAAATATCTGTACAACAGACTCAACATATCTACATTGCGTCTGTGCATTAGAGATGGCAATCGGTCTGTTAACAACGGATTATCAATCAGATGAACTGCCCTCCTTTGTACAAAATCAAGCAGGTTTATCAAGTATTTGGGAGCTCCAGTCCAGAGGTAACTTTCAAATTTTACTTAAGTTATTGGTTTACTTAATTAGCGGCACCTCTAGCTCACCCCCCACCCTTTTTATTTTGGTTTTTTCCCCTTGCGGGGCATCTCTATGTATTGTTTGCTCTGTAGTGAGTACCAACTGGTAAGACGAAGACGCAGCACTTCATGGCTTTAAAGTCTACTGGTACGAGTGCAGTTCAGCCGAGTTATTCCGGGCTGCAACCTACAGGGTGACGATAGCCAACCTTCCATAGGATAGAGAGCACTAAAAGAAGATCAAATTCACTTCTTAGCACCACTTTTCTAATGCTGTTGTTTTATTTTTCAGGTACAAAAAATTCTTAGTTCCTGTCTCAGTACCGTTAAGGGAGAACGAAGAAAGCAAGCTCTCAACATTATCAAACATCCCCGTTTCCCTACTGATCGAATTAATCAGGTTAGCACGTTCATTCCTTTGTTTTTATTGATATATTTTATTCTCTTCTGCTATTTTCTTTTAACTGGGTTTTTATAATTGGATTATTCTCAGTGACAATCTGTAGAAACCCAGTATAATAAAAAAGTGAATTACAAAATCAATAATTCAAAATAAATGTTAAAATCTTGACTATAAAGCAGAAAACTGTCTGTTAAAATAGCAGAAACTTTCAAATAGTCAGATCTAATGTCATGAAACTTGCATGGCCTTTTTTGTCCTTTAATTTTGGTCAAAGCAAATATTTTCAGCTCACTAGGTCTTTTCTCACATGACAAAAAAACTATGGCATCCTGATTTGGGGAATGAAGCTAGGAGGCGAGTGAGATAGAGGAAGGTTTGGAAGAACCTGGCTATTCAGATCTAACCACTAAACACGGCTAAAACCATTTCAAGCAACTTTTCTATTCTCAATGGTGATCTTTCACCGGGCCATAACCAAGGGTTTCTACCACCACTCTGAAAAGTAGTAAATTAAATTAAATTTGCCCTGCACTGGGTTTAGAACTCAAAACCTCAGGGTATGTTGTGAGGATGAAGTGGAGATTATTTATTGTTAAGCCTCCCTCCATCAGGTGTTCTGCGCTATTGATTCCGCTGACTTCACCTCCAATGAAAACAGTTTCCCGCCTGCCTTCGGCACTTTGCTCGTCCCGCCGAAAACTGCCCTGGGAGAGACTGCACCGCCGCCGGCAACATTCTCGCATGCACAGGAGCAGTCGCTGGATGCTGTTATCAACCGCCTGAATGAAACACTGGAGAATAATCAAGTAAATAACATATCAATTCCCAATAATTAAATTTAAGCCAACTATCTATGCAACTAACTGTGTCATTTATCTGCGGGTTGGAACTCCACAGAACTCTGTCTTGGCACATGCTCCATGCATCATCCATATTCATACATTGACCCGTACATACCGTGATTCACTTGATTGTGCTGTATCTGTATGGGGCATCCCCGACTTCTTTATTTCGCATACGTCATAATATATTCTTCATCCATCTGCTCTATGTATTAAGTATCCCTTATATTATTTATCTGTCAAGAGATTTCCTGACAATGTTGTTGTAGATCCAGAAGAACTGTATCATCACCATCGGGTGAAGTGGCTTTTAGAAAGGAACATAAGGAAGAGGAAAGATGAATATCGGTAGTTCGTTTCAAATCCAAGCCATTTTGAAAATTCAGTTTTTGACTTCTACAATTATTTTTAATTTATTTTTACAGGTGGTAGACTTTGCCACATCCAACATTATGGAACTCCACAGCTGTAAAGTGTCCTGCCTAGAACAGAGACTGCATGCTTCTACCATTGCATTGCAGGTAACATTTATACATTTTTTTATCCCACATGTAATATTAACAACTCTTATTGAAATTTAGCTAGATTTCACAGTATGTACATGTAAATATAATTTTTGGATTATTGATTTTTTATCGTAGATACGGTTGATAATTGTTTAATATGCCATAGCACATTCCACCTGAATACTTTCAGAAATAATATTTCCTACTGTAGTCCTGTGCCTCAAATGTGTCGACTATATAATAAGATAGAGTGTGCTAATGTACACATTTTTGTTGATAATCTGTAGTTTCAGTAAAAATGTCCTGCTATTACTTAAAAATATGTAACAATGATTGGGCTAATTATATTATGTATCACTTGTGTTTCTCTTTGTGTCTAAATAATAAACCCAGTATAGATAAATAAATAAATAATAATTTTAATTTCCAGGGTGCAACTCACAATGTGGCTTCATTAAACCACTCCATGGCCCTCCTCCAAAGCATCAACAGAAAGCAACAAGATGTCTTGTACACAACGCAATTACAAAATGAAAAGTGAGTCGCCTTGTTCTACTAAACTGCTTCTGGTGCTCTCACCCATCGAAGGTTGGCAACCAACTCTGCAGAACTGCACACTTACCAGTCACATAGATTTTGAAGGCATGCAGTGCGGTGTCTTCCTCTGCTATATGTTTTGATTACCAAGATTATATTGGAGTTTTCTTTTTCTTTTTATAGTCGATACAATTTCATAGTTTTAGAGGTTGTGCCTATATACATATGTATATCCACATTTAAGATGCTTCTGTCTTCCGTATTTGTGTCAGACGTGTTTCAATATACATAGTGTTATTGGTTGTGCCTGTTTCTTTCGCAATCCACCATTTGTTTGAGATCTCAGTAAATCTTATTTGTAGGTTAAAAGAAAATGTGACAAAGCTGTCGAACCACCTGAGCGACGCTGAACAGAGCGTGAAGAGGTTCCAGGGGAAGCTGTCTGCGGAGCGGCTGGACCGGGAGCAGCAGCTGGCTAACTCTAATCACAGACACACGCAGAAGATAAAGGTGGGGTATATTGTGAGGCAGAAGCGAGGAGATGAGGACGAGAAACAGTGGAAAGTACCTGGCTATTCAAATGTAGTCATCAACTGTTTCATACTGCGAGTATCTACCACTTTGACTGTGTCTCTGGTTATTTTTATGTATAATTTTTTTTTTTTAAACATAATTAATTTCACTAGCCTATCTAGGGCCTAGGGGTTGAAAGGTTGAGTTTTCTTAGAGATCATACTTGTTGGGGTTATTTGTTCAGTGCCACTTTACAAAGTAAATATGAATGTCTAAATTTTCTGTTTGTTTCAGGAATTGGAGGGTGAAATTGAAAACAGAGGCTCACAACTTGCAGCATTCAATGTCCAACTTGAAGAAATGGGGACTAGCATTGATAAATGGAAAAGTAAATTTTCCGAACAAGTGAGTACTGTACAAATAATGTCTACTGTAATAATAAGTTAGTACATATGGATAATCAGCATTTTGCTGTAATATGAATAATATATGTGTTTAATTGATTGATCCATCCTTGACGTAATGTGCATGTGAATACCACAGAAGTGTCCCAACTATGGAACTACGGCTTGTTGTGGAAAAGGAGACGGGATAGATTTGGTCACATAATACGGCCAAAGCTATTGGAAGCGACATTTTGATTCTGAATGGTGGTATTTTTACCACTGGAGTTTGTTTAATAAAATATGTAATATGTTCCAGAGCACCAAGAACAGTGAACTGGCCGGTGTGTTGGTAAAGTTTGAAGAGAGAGTAAAGCAAAGAGACAAGAAGTTGGAAGAAACCAGCGCCCACAGCGCCAGCGTCCAGGGAGACCTCTCACAAGCCCAACAGGTAATAATAATAGACACGAGGCGTTTGAAAACTATAAAAAATGAACATCATCTTATTTTGAATGTATATTTTTCAGACAATCAAAACATTGGAGAAGACCCTGCTGGAGCGAGAGAAGAGACTGACACAGTTAACCTCACAGCTGGAGGAGATGCACCGCATTCAGGAGATCATTGCCAACCTCATGGGCAACAAAGCCGCCTCCAACAATAGCTCCAATAACTCTATGCACTGAATACAATACTCAATGTGAAATAACCTTCCCACTGCGGCGCCGCAGGCTCAATCCTCTGCTGGCCCAGCAAGTCCTCCATTATTGCACAAGCAAAAGCAGGAGGAATTTAAATATTGTCAGGTTACCCGTAACCTGGGAATGTTTGGAAAATCGAATGACACCTAGTGTTTGTATGAAAATGGGTTGGAGTTGTTTTTATGATTCTTCAACAGTTCGGCTGTGGTGTGATTTCACAGTATTGAATGAGCTATCCAAAGTCATACATATCTGGTTTTGATTTCCTATTCAATTTATTTTATATGTACATAGTTCCGATGATATGCCATGTTGTTAATTGTAAGCATTTTTATTTCTCATAATTTCTATTAAAATATTAAGATTTATTGTGTGATCTAAAGCTTTTCTTATTTGGCAAATTCACTGTATTTTTTATGAAACTGTAAATAATTATAATACAATTATTAATAATAAAATATATTATCATCGAATAATGCAAAAAAATTCTTCTTTTTTTTAGATATACAGTAAAACTTCGTTTTTATGTTTTTCAAGGAAACGATAAAAGCTAAGGAAAAATCTATGTCTATTTTCTTCTATATTACAATATTTTCCGTAGTAGAAATAATTTCTGATTTTACGCACATTTCAAAAATTCAAGGCATTAATTACATTACACTCGCAAAAGACTTTGGTGGCGAAATTATCACAACCTACAACTAGTTTCGTAACTTTAACTGAATAATTTTTTTCCCACAAAGTGAAATTTCGCTATTTTAATTTTTACACAAAATTTGACATATTTCTGCAGAAATCGAAACTTTTTACAAAAACATAAAAATAATAATTTTTTTTAGGACATTTTTAAGCTAAAGTAGAGCTAACGGCGCTCAATAATACGCACCTGTCAGATCCCAATCTAACAATAGTAACAATTCCAAAGAATATGCCATTGTCCGTCGAAATATGGCATTGCTATGTATTTCCCTATAAATATTGACATTGCTGAGTTTAATGACTGCCAGATTACGAATTAATGTTTCAAAATATGATATTTTTCCTCATTAATTGATATTTCTTCTTAAAACTCTACATTTTTTTAATATTCTAGCACAAATTTAAATTAAAAGGGCGTCACACGATCTTTCAGTTTGTGAGATATGCAGTAAAAGACAAATAAAATATTAAAAAAACACGATTTCACAGAAAAGACAGAACAAGAATCAAGTAAAAACAATAACACAAATTGCTATTTTACTATGATTAAAAATGTAAGTAAAGGGGATGATGAATTAATAATAAAAATGTAAAAAAAAAACTTTTAAATTCGCAAAACAAATATCCGTATATCATTATTATTTGTTCAAAAGTTTACAACACACTGGAACAGGAATCTGCTGTGATCTGGGAAAATATTCCAATAAAATTAACGTTTTTGTAAAAGTGAAATAACTAGGAAGTTGCGAATACTCATCGAACTTAACCAATAACTTGACAGCTGGGGGTGGCACCGGTAGCTACCGTGGTATATTGTTGTCTCATTTGCACACATCTAGTTCTATATAAACCGAGTGACCGCTATCGTATTGCCGGCGCGGCAGGTTTTGCAAGAATGGTTTGCCTCGTCTTATCTTATCACTCAGTTTTATAATTATATTATAATGAAATATTAACTTTGCAGAAAAGTGTAGATCCAGGTAGTTTTGGGTTTCAATGGTAATTTACAAAACTGACGTAAAATCGGGGGATGAAATTTTTTCAAATTGTTAATTCGGGGGAGTATTTGTACGAGAATGAAATAAGTTTGGACCGCTTTTTGACGTAAATTGTGGGAAAATGTGAAATAGGGCTGACGTAAAACCGAAGTTTTACTGTATGTAAATTAAATATATATCGCATCCATTTTTACTCACTTTATTAAATAAATTCTTAAAACTACATATATATATATATATATCAATAATAAAATAGTTATTTCTTACTAAAACAATAATTCGGATACATGTTGGTTAATCTATTTATATGCACGTACAAGATTTAGTAGTCGTATAAGAAATGACAACAATGTTTGTACCGAGGCAGAATTCTTAGAGAGCCCCAGTACCAAAAATGTCCCAAATCATTTGGGACAGCTCATCCTATGTCGAACCTGTCTAAGGTTTCTTTTTGAATGGTTCATGTATTAGCCTTATAGACTACAATATCAATTTACAATCACACATACGTTTGAGCTAAATTCATTGCCGAATCCAAATAAACCATCTTTTGGCAAAATGTCCCGCCGTATAAACTGTCAACCATTCTGTGAATGTCGAGATTATGCTATGAAAATATAAATAATACATCATGCGTAACGCTTCTCGCTCACTGAAGAAATAAACCGATAGAAGTGTGTTGTGGGCGTGTCCGAAATAAGGTGAATTTTACATTACTTCGGGTGAAATTATTGAATGTACATTCTCAAATATTGAAATTCTTAACCGCCCATCCTTCGGGTTATTATTCAAAAAGGTAAAAAAAAAAAAAAAGATTTTGCAATAACAATATGTGTTTACAATATACCAAACAAAATTTTTACACTACAAATTTTGTCTGGTATGTCTCTTTTAGTATTTTATGTTAAATACTAAACGAGATGACGCAGGAACAAACTTGACATATATGAATGTTATGTGGGTTTCGAGTATAGTCGTTTTGTATCTGAACTCGTACGTTCGTATGAGTAGGGCGGTTAAAGAAATGATTACTAGCAGTCGAAAGGTCTTATATAAATTGAGAACATCAGTTTTCTTTCATATCTCTCTACAGATAAATAACACTTCAATTTATTTTCTGTTCAGTGCTCTCTCTTTCAATATAAATGAAAGCAGTCTTCAGTTAAAACTCAGTTGAATATTTCTAAGAAAATGATACCGTATTGTCAAACGGTTTGACGACATATTGTCAAATGTCAAAAACGTCATATGTGTAACAAAATTGAAAGAAAAAAAATAAACATTTTTTTGTAATAATTGTGTATTGTCTTGAGCTGCCAACAACAATTCACGTAAATGGCAATGCATAGTTTACATTGGTATGCACAATTTTTATTTTATGTCAAATATTTCTTCATACAAAATGCTTTCATCGATTGCTCCAATCATTTGAAATGCTTTCATTTTCTCATTTCAAAACTATGGCCGACAGTGAAAATAAATATTGGAAAAAACATCTACATACTTATTTATAATTAAATTGATTTAAATGGATTTTTACCACTACATGTGTTTTGAATGGATGCCAGTTTTAACAAAATGAAATGGTCTTAAAAAAAATATTACTGAAAATATTCACATTCAAGGCACATTTTATTTAAAATACAGTGAACTGAATCACTTACAATAAAAAAGACAGACAGCCCAATAAATTAATGAGTATTCAAATAAAAATCGACAACGTCGAAAATATATTTACAAGTCTTTAAAAAAAAAAAATTGAAGATTGAAAATATATTTTTTTAAATTAACAAAAAATTAAACCTGTGGGTTCCGTCTGCAATATACTTTCCAGATTGTCGGGCGAAATGAGCGTTCGGCGAGAAAGTGGCCTAGCTATCAATTTTCGAAGAGAAGTTACAGAAAATCAAACACATTTTTTTTGGCATCATTGCATTATTCTTAGAAAAAATCATTTATGGGAGGTAAATTTTTTGCCATTGTCTACTTTTAGAACAATGCGCAATTGATTATTGCTGCCGCAGCCGTTTGTCTGGGTAGCAGCGATCACGTGGGAAAGAATTATAATACGATAGGAAAGAAGTGTCAAGTAATTTGTTGGTCATAACACTTCAATAATAGTTTTAAGAGATTATTAATTTCATCGTACAATACAATGCCTACCTTCTATCACAGGTCAAAGAACATTATCAGATGTTTAGTGTGTAAGTTATGTATGCTTGAGAATTTTACATAAAGTAATAACATAATGGAGAATTTTATTTTATACAATATACACAAATATTCCCAAAATATCAAATATTTATTATTAAACACATTTATGTTACAACCAAAATATTTGTAATTTGGATGGAACATTCAACTCTGCATAATGCATTATTATCTTTAAACATTCTATTATATATATATGTATATATATACATTAATTATTGCAACTAAAAGACTCTTAGCCAATATTTTACCAGTTTTTTTTTCAAATGACGAAACGTAAATCAATTACGTAAAAATATTGGTACTACATACATATCTATATTTTATTTTTCACTCCGTTCTTGGCCGTTTTCAATATTAACTAGTGTGCAGCGGTCATTTTGAAAAATAACCAAACGTAACATTTGTGTGAAAAATCAACAACCGGAGATGCCATGCAATAAACTTAACTCATAATTGTTTTATAAATTAGGTTTTACCAAAAATTTGATCGTTTCCTGAACAGTCAATCGTAATCATTATGTTTTAAATTAACTAATTTTACACAAAACATCAACTCAACAACGATACTGAACTATTTTAAAATTAATCTTTTTTTTTGGATATTAGATTCGAAAGTGTTTTTGAAGTCACTGTATAAATAATATCCAAAAGAATATAATATTATTATTTTGAAATGTTTGACGATGGTGACATTTTATACAACAATCCGCTAAACCAAAAACAACCATCGCTACCAACGAATCGTCCAACTTAATGTCTTTCCTTAGCACCGCAATATTTAAAGCACTCGTTCTTTTAAAACATAATGGAGAAATAAAATATCAATATAAAAGCGTAAATAATAATTTACGATACCTATCCGAGGTTACATTAAGACAGTCCCTCTCGTGCCAAATCCTCGAAACAGGCAACTCCCAGTCGGAGAAAAAACAAACATTAAACAAAATAAAATAATTAGAAAAGCTAAAATTCCATTCCTGAAATACGTAATCACAATTTACAAAGTAAACTTTTAACATATGCATATTTTAGCCGCAATTTCGATGTACACATTAAATAAAATGCACGCACGGCACTCTTATTCAGTCATACATCTTATTTTAAAACGAATACGTACATTTACGCACTTTGCGCTGGAGGTTTAGATTATTGTGCATCACATTCTCGATGTACATACAGGATGACAGGCATGCGGCATGCACGGTACTTTCATCCACAATCATACATTTATTTTTAAATGTATGCATATGCTGGAGGTCTGGATCTTGTGCTTCAAGTATTTCATAAAGAACGACTCCATATAAATTACGGATGAGGTTAATTTTTCACATTTATGCATTGAAAACGTGCAATAATGTTTATTTTAAAACCAGCGGTTCGTCATTATTTTCTTAAATGTCTTTCTTTCGTAAAAAAATTGTCAGTATTTATATTCATCTATAAATTGTGTTTATTTTTTCGTGGGCCGTTGGAAGAATTGCATTATATGGGAATCATCGCTTGACTGGTGAATCTGTCTGTTCCTGCGGGGTTTGCGTTCTGAACCTCGCAATAAGGTCACCGATGTGTTTGAGTTTGGAGTAGCTGTGATATTGCTTGGCGATGGAGATATGGCGCAGTCGTCCGTTGGCATGCAGGTCTATGACGCCCCACATCCTCAGTAGTCGGAGACAGTTCTTGATGGCATCGGTTGAGAGGGCTTCACCTGTGAAAGATATTAATGTTTTATTTAATTATTATGTTCCTTGCGAGTCTGTCGCTGAGAACTGACCTCTCACATGAATCGTTAATGTACATGAGTTATGCATATTTTAAAATTCTTATTACCTTTTGACATTTCAAAAAAACATGGCACTATTAGCACACGTGTTTCCCAAATAAGGGTTTATTTCCTATCGATAAAAATCCTTGATAAATTATAAAACAAATTTAAGGTTTCCCAAATACAAGGCAATCTATGAAATGGCCGACAATCAAATTTTGACATCGCTGAAAGAAAAATATCAGGCAAATCTCGGTTAGATCATTAACTGAGCCGTTTATCTGATGCGTTTGTAAACATTTTCTGTCATCTTCAAATGTGGAGTCCAATAATTCGCTGATCATCAAAACTGAAGGGGGTTGTTTCATTCAATTATTTACATGTTAAATATTCCTCTTAAAATTAGATATTTATTTCACTAATAGGAATCATTTTTTTACGGAACTTATTGCCTTTGGAATTTGTCTAGTGAAAATATCGTACAAATATGGTATTAGATTTTTAGTGGTGAGAAGATCTCTCAACCCTGGACTCCTCACAACGTGAGTATGTAGTTACCGTATTGACAGGTGCCGGCTTCCAGCATCTGCTTGAGTTCGTCGATGACCTCCCTGACGAAATCGGCCTCGCTCATGTGCGTGGAAAGTCCGTTCTCCGCGTCCAGCAGCTTGGGCAGGCACTGCGCCGTCACGCTGTACACGTCTATCAGCGGCTGCAGGGCTGTCTGGAGGTATTTCCTGTAAATAAACAAACATACCACAATTATTATTAAATTCAATTTATAAGCACAAACTGTCACCAAAGCAAGGGACAAATGGATTAGAATGAGCCTGCAATGGGATAAGGGAAACCTAGACCTATTGGAAAAGGATAAGAAAATTATGACAACAGTCTACTCACTGTTCCGAGGTATAGAGATATGCTAAATATGTTGAAAAAGTAAACCGACATTGATTCAACCTACTTTTCTCTGGTGCACTCCTCCGTCCGGTTGACCATATAGTACACCTTGGTCTCCACGGGGTAGTCATCGTCAGGAGAGTCCATCGGCAGCACAATGTGCGACATGCGCATGCCCTGCATCTGCTCGTCTGAGTAATCTTCCCTCTACAAAATACAACAAACATTATAACATATTCTATTGACTATTCTCATCAAGTATTGTGACCATAATCCTTGTCCTAGTCCAAGTTCGTAAATGTTGGACTGTTGGTGCAGATGGGATGTATTGTATTTACTAATTTAGTTAAAAAACACTAATATATCTGTGTGATCTTAAAATGTGAAATGTCCTAAACTAGGATATATTGTGTCTTTCTGATATATTCATTGTAAATATGACTCATTTCATTTTCTGTGATAAAAGAACGAACATCTTCTTAATATAAAGTTAGACACCATCTCCATAGAAGAAAAAAAATAGAAAAATAATTGGATTACTTCTATAGGGCAGGTTTCGTGAAAAAAATCACAAATATTAATACAAAGTAAGCTGTCTATTGTAACAAACTTAGCTACACAGAAAAACTAAATCATATAGTTACTGGAAAAGTGTGCAGCCACACAAGCTAATTTTATTAAATACAGTCTAAATAACCTGATAAAATGGGTTGAAACACTGGAGCTATTTGAAAATGGTATGGACCAGTGGTAGATTAACTAGTTTGCGTGAATCCTACCTCTAATGCTTTGATCCAGTCCTTGCAGGACACCTTGTGTATGGACTCCCGGACATAGTCCTCCAGGTCTTGGCAGGGCTTGCACAGGATAAACTCCTGGGACAGAACCTCGCACAGCTCCAGAGACATGTCCATCAGCTGCTTCCAAGACACCAGGCAGCCGACTGAGGGCAGGTCGGCTATCAGCACCTCCAAAGCTGTCACTGGAAACAGAAGGATAAATTATCATGCATTTTGTTGTGCCAAAGGATTGAGAATTGACCCAGTAACTACACTTATAGCCGTTTTTAATGTTAGACCTCACGAGAGCACTATAATGTTGTGAGAGGAATTAATAAAGAAACTGTAGGAAGAGATTTGTAAATGCGTCCTTTGAAGGGATCGATGTCATTAGCTCGTATGAGTAGGTTCATTGAAATACCTGTAAAACAGACTCAGCATACCTACGTTGCGTCTGTGCATTAGAGAAGACAATTGTTAACAGAAGAACCACCCTCCTTTACACAGAATCAAGAGCGGTCATTATTTGTCTCTAATCTTTCCCTAGCAGGTGCTAAGTTAATTGAAATGCATAAAAAAAAAAGTTTATATCAAACAATTTATAATCAGATTTACTTTAATTATTTTGAATTAAATTTAGTCTCATATTCTATTAAACAAAAGTATGATCCGTTGGCTGCAAGCCAGACTTACCAACGACGCTCTGTATGACGTAGTGAGGCAGGAGGCAATTGCCGTAATAGGACAGCTCGATGATGTTGGGAAGTATGGAGACGGGCTTCACAGTGATGCTGTCGGAGTCATGCTCCTTTATCACCAGACCGGGACCCAGGATGTTGATCTGAAAGAAAATCATTTGATATATTTGAGATCACCAAATGTATCACCCTGGTGAAAGACCACCATTCATAATCGAAACATCGCTTGAGATGACTTTAGCCGTGTTTGTACTTCTCCACTTTCCCATTCCCATCTCCTTCCCGTCCCCACTAGCTCTGGAAAGTTGGAAACAGTTAAGACACTTGTGTGGTATTCACATTAAAAAGGTAAAATATGGGATAAGCAGGATGGGTCGATGACCTCAGTGCTTACGGGACCAATGCAAACTGTGTCTGTATCAATAATAAATTGGGGATGCCATAGTTCCACTAGCTCCGGACAGTTGGAAACAGTTAAGACGCTTGTGAGGTATTCACATTAAAAAGGTAAAATATGGGATAAGCAGGATGGGTCGATGACCTCAGTGCTTACGGGACCAATGCAAACTGTGTCTGTATCAATAATAAATTGGGGATGCCATAGTTCCACTAGCTCCGGACAGTTGGAAATAGTTAAGACGCTTGTGAGGTATTCACATTAAAAAGGTAAAATATGGGATAAGCAGGATGGGTCGATGACCTCAGTGCTTACGGGACCAATGCAAACTGTGTCTGTATCAATAATAAATTGGGGATGCCATAGTTCCACTAGGTCCGGACAGTTGGAAACAGTTAAGACGCCTGTGAGGTATTCACATTGAAAAGGTAAAATATGGGATAAGCAGGATGGGTCGATGACCTCAGTGCTTACGGGACCAATGCAAACTGTCTCCGTATCAATAATAATAAAAGAAGGTAGGTACTGTACGAGATGGATTGGTTATGAACAAGACTTACAGCGTGATTGACAACGTCCACCGTGTCTCCGATGTAACCCACGTTGCGTCCGTCCAGCAGCAGCTCGCGGGTGAGCCCCTCCACGACAGCCACCAGCTCGGCCAGCGAGCAGCCGGAGCGGAAGCGAGTCAGCAGTGCAAATGCCACGGCATTAGTGGACATTATGGCCGTGGCGTTGGAGCAATCTAAAATATGAACATACATAATAGGTATGATTTAAGATTCCCACAGTTATCAGAGTTATAATACAAAGTTATGCAAAATTAATGACTTATTAATGAACGGAGGCACACTAACGAATCTCGTAGAATTGAAAGACATCATATACGCGATCAATTGAATCCGTTTGAGCTTGGAGAAACAGAATTCAGACAGTTAGTTGTTCAGAATATCACGAGTTATGGCTAAAGATCTCATTGACAACCCTTTTTTAGTAACAAAAGTACATGCGGACTGCCAATGTATATTAAAGAGAGTTTATTTAATATTATCATATCTTAGTAAACATTCATTTGACATTGTCAATTTATTTGTTGTGTGACGTTTAGGAATGCTGATCCATAGAACAATACCCTCAAGTGTTGCTATCTTAGGTCAATTTCACATTTATTTCATCAATATCGGATTGGCTATCGACAGACCTAATGAGCGCAACCGTGCTCGGGAAATCAGTATAAAATCATAGTCAGTTAAGCCTATCCTATCCAATATTGTTTTGACAGTACTAGGGCCCCCCAGGAGGCTCCGAATTTTCTCAAGTCTTTGAACACATGTTCTGAGAATGGGAAGAAGGATTTTTTATAGCGGTATTTGAGTTAGAATGTTATTTTGACAAAAAAAAATGGTCTGGAGTTCCCTCCTTATTAGACAGAGGCCGGTGAAGTATCTCAAATGATGATGGTACACATAGTAATCTCACGCGGTGTAAACAGTGAATAATGTAACTACCATAAACAACGTGTCTGGCGATAGCCTCAACGAGTCCCTTCTGGTCCTCGGCTACGCAGTCCGTGCCGAAAAGGCTGGCACAGCTGGAGTTACTGGTCATGGTGCGCTCGTAGCTCAGCATCTTGATAGTCAGCGGCTGCGGATCCTGGCCGACCAGCGGCGGGAAGGTGTGCTGCTCGAAGGACAGCGTCCGGTACACAGTGGTCTGGTTGGGCTTGCGGAATGATTGGACTAGTTCCTGTAACAGACAAAACAAGTATTTAAATAAATAATCAATCAAACAGCTTTTAGTCCCAAAAACCTTCCTGGATGGAAGGACAATTTTCTCCAGTTAGCTTTCACTCCAAAAGACAGATAGAAACTTGGGCTTAGCTAATGTAAGAAATGTCAATCTCGTGTTACTAGGAAAGTCTCCTTCATGTAAGAAATGTCAATCTCGTGTTACTAGGAAAGTCTCCTTCATGTAAGAAATGTCAATCTCGTGTTACTAGGAAAGTCTCCTTCAGTCGCAATGTGACGAAATCAGTAGCTGACCTCGGACGTGGAGCACCTTGTTGTGGATCAAACTATTAAACTACCAAGGTTCTCTCACCCTGGGACGTGGACCTCACTAAATCGCATCCGGTACAGTCACAGCCCTATGCGAATATGAAGCACAGATGGAGTCTAAAGGATTCTAAATTCTGTGAATGCGGACATATTCAAACAGAACACAACGTAGAAGAATATCTCCTTCGCCCGTTTTCCGGAGGCACTTGATGGCCTTCATACCCATCCCAAAGTCTCCATCTGCTTGGACATACCAAGCTGCTTGCGCAAAAAGTTGTCATCCATCAGCTTCTAACAATGAGCGAGTGTTGCAGAGGGTGAGGAAATGAAGCTTGCGTACCCTCATGGAGAAAGGCTGATTGAAGTCGATCCTGATGCTGCCGTAGTGGGAGTTGAGCACCTTGTAGATGGCCTTCATGGCTGCCCCAAAGGTTTCCATCTGCTTTGGCATACCGAGCTGCTCGCGCACAAAGTTGCCATCCACCAGCTTCTCGTAGTTCATGGACACGGGCACCAGGAGCGCGTCCTCGATGGTGCCGTCCAGGTAGGCGTCCACTATCACCGACAGAATGCCACCTGGAGTAAATAATAAAAAAAAATTGTTTGAAAGTATGGTCACACAAATTGAAAATTATTTTAGTCAACACATCTTCATTGGATTGGCTGTTTTCACGGACATTAAGCTAAAACAGCAATAATGTATCATCTACTTTGAAAAAAACAGTCCTCATGCCTGTCACAAAGTTTTTGGCTAGGACTACAAAGCAAGCGGCTGCCAAGCAAGAGCGGCGGCAGGGCGAGAGGAACAAAGAATTCAAACTGCTTTAAACTTGTTGCCCCGCTACCGCTCGTTTCGTGTCCCTGGCCTCAGTTATTAAAGTTTCACTTCAAACTCGTTTTATTGTTAATACCTCAACAGCCGTGCATCTGTGGACCCTCCTGCAAAGGACAATACATACATTATCATCATAGTCTAGTCTGGGACGGCCAACTGCAATTGCAGATAGCATATTTAGGGGAAGACGCTATTGCCATTCTGAGCAAGATTTCTAGGGTAGAATAGTAGAGGTTTGATGCTCAACACATCGCAGATCATTGTGCTTCTCAAAGATGATCATTTAGCTGCCTGTATTCTAAAATGCACAGATTCGGTAATTGTGTACAAAGGTGGGAAAATACGCTGATTTGTATGGAGTATATAAATGATGTAATGTATGTCACCTTTAGGCAGCTGAGGTTTGCCGGTCCTGCTGCGACCGCCTTCAATGAAGAACTCGATGTTGTGTCGGGCCCGGAGGCAGTGCATCATATAGGTGTGTAGGGCCGACCGGTACATGGTGTCCTTTTCGGAGCCCGTGTTCTCCATGCGCCGCTTGATGTAGAATGCGCCCAGGCCGCGAAGAAGCCATCTGGAAATAAACAAATTTAATCGGATTTATTTTCAGAAATGTTTAGTTTCAGCTCTGCGTCGGCATCGAAATATCTGCTCCAGTTTCATTCCGACTTCGAAATATCTGATCCAGTTTCATTCCAACATCAAAATTCCTACTCCAACTCCACTCCCTTTATGAAATATATGCCTCAGCTTCACTCAAGGGTGTCCAATAACGCAATACAGTGGGGAGTAGAGAAGAAACCAGATTCATCACTTGGGCAATTTGAGTGGGAGCCATGATCCTTAGCAATGAGGTTACAACTAAAGAAGAATGAACTAACCCGAAGAGCGGAATCTTGAGATTATCGCCGGCGGCCACGAGGGGACTCTGCACATTGTAGTTGAGCAGGATGAAGGAGACGAGGATGTAGTCCAGATGACTCCGGTGGAGGGGCACGAAGATAAGTGGCAGGCCCGAGTCTCCGGCCTTGCGCAGGACCTCCAGCTGGTCGGGGGATGCCACCACCGAGGTCACGAAGTAGGGGAGCACTTTGTACAGGGTCCATGATGTTATTCTGGAAGTAAATACAATGATACAAGATTAGTTAAATAGGGCAAACACTGCTTCAGAATGTCTAACATCGACGTTAGGGTGGAGTGAGTTAAACTAACTCCAAACTATGACAATTTTATATTTACAGCTGTACCAGACGTAATGGCACACAGGCGAACTGTAGGGGCAGCTGATCCCGATCTGTAGAGAAGGCTGGAGTGGAGGGAGACACCAGAGAGCAGAGGTGTTGTCGGTTCGAGAGTTACTGGCTGACTGACAAATAGCCGTTTTTGGGTTATTTGTATCCCAAGCGCTCTGTTTGGGTTTGCGCAATGCTATTGACACATTTCCGTGCCGGTAGCATCGCAAAAGTTTATCCGATAACACTTGTCTCCCTCGCGCCACGTTGCCTCGCTCTTTCGTTTTATTTTGTCATTCATAGCATTTGAGCAGTGACGGGACACTCCCCGCTACCTGCACAATATATTTATTTGCATAAGTTTGCACAAAAGGACAACGTTTCTTTGGCTGGTGGGACCGGACCAATTACGAAATTCAAATATTTATTTTTCGCTTGGTCCCGACCCCGTAAAAGTGCCAACAGTATAATTACTTTAATGAATTAAAGCTATCGCCGCACCTAACATCGCGAAAGAGGCGAAGACGTCCGACACAACAGCGACGTTTGGTGATTAAATCACCGCAAGGGCACTTTACACACATTGTCGTTAAGCGTGAGTTGCATCTTGGTAAAACTGTCCTTGGCACAGAAATCAGTCAGTGTGTTGGTGCCGGGACGTGCAGTGTCAGGTACATATGGTAATGCAGGGTGGGTCAGATAGTTCGAACACAGTTCCAGGGTGCTAGATTTAGAGATACTACTAGCTTGGTACAATACGGTTTAAGGAATCCATGATTTCTTGAAAAGGGTTTTAAAATTCATATCTTTAAAGAGGTAAAAATTATAATAATAATAATGTTTTATTATCTTCTTTTTTTATAAGAAAATAACAAATAATGTTATCCTCACTGGGATTTCCCGTGCTGGGGATTTCATTTACAAAATATGAAATTAAGTTATATTAAATTGGTGTGATTGCTGAAAAATAAATAATTGTAAGGTGAGTGTTTTAAGTGCAGTTGAGTGGTTTCGGTGTTAGTCTGTATTTGGTGTTAATATATTTTCTATTTCCGATTATATGTAACGTATCCAGTGTTTTATTTGATTTTTAAATTTATTATTGTTGTTGTGATTTTTAAAGGATAATGGGATTTTATTGTAGAGTTTAGTACCATAATAGAAGAAGTTTTGTTGTCTAAATGTTGTGTTTGTGGTTCCTCATTGGATGTGTTTTTGACTCAGAGTTTCTAATATGTGTGTTTGTTGTTATTTCTTGTTTTTTGTATTTATGAATGTAAAGTAGTATTGTTGTAGAGTACAATTGTTTGAGTATATTTGCCTAAACAAATTAATTCAGAGTGTCACCACTTAAAGTAGGGAACGACGCTAGCCGCCCAAAACTGAAATCTCTCCATTGCATAAAATAAAATAATTCACCTTAAAAGCAGATCTGATATAGTGGAGCGCATGTCCGTCAAGATGAAGCGCGCCCGCTTCTCCAGGTCCTTGTAAATGGAGGAACTGGTGCGCGGGACGGCCCTCCTCTTCTTGGAAGGCATTACGGCCACCGCCACCGCTCCCCCAGTAGTTTCTAGCCCTGCCTCCTCTACCTCCTGCTTGTCTAGGGACTCCTGCGTCAGCTGGGAGAGGGCTTGCTTCAAACGTTCATCAGTCATTACCTGGAAATAATGAAAAATAAATATTATAAAAGACAAATTGGATACTCGCTCATTTCATGTCACTGAAGAGAGGAGTTCCCGAAACAAAATGAATTGTTTGTTTCATAAGATTGATTGAACATTTTAAATATCTAAATTATTTCTCCAAGAAATTATCAATTCCATCAGCCTGCCTGGGGTTTAGTGGTCGTATGGTCTTATATTTTATTTGGAATTGGTACAGATCATGATTCTACCGATTTTCTGTCCAATACTTGACAGCTACCGAGGAGAGATTATGTGTTAGAATGCAACATGGTACAATATTTGACTGGAGTTTCAATGTCAATAAGCAGACAGTGAACATAAAGATTTAAGAACCTTAATACCAATTTTAAAACTATCAAGTTTCAAGGGTAAGGTAGTAGTAATTGCGATCAACTTGTTTTGTCCAGTTAACAATATTATGTAAATTTTCCAATATTTCAACATTTTCCTCTTTTCAAAGTGTAATAAACAATGCAAAAGAGGTTAGAAGGACACGGTCATGAGAAAACCCGCCAATGGGCTGATGAAGGGAAAAGAAGATATTTACCGTCTCCGACACCTGCTTGTAGTCGAACTTCTTGGCCCGGTAGGCCTGTGAGAGGTCGCAGAAGGTTCGGGCCAAGAAGCCGCTGTCCTGGTTCAGCTTGTACCCCAGCTTCAGGATGTTGATCACATTCTGGCTTTCCGATTTGTTGGCCACCTGTTACAGTACAAAAAATATTATGTACAATTGTTTTCCAAGAAAAAATACATTGTGTTTTTCATTCACAAAATATTATACTCGTAACTATGTTTAATTAGAAGTGAGTCATCTATTGTATACAAAAAAAAATAAAAAATTTCGACTCATTTCCAAGAAAAGAAAATTTATCAAGAACAAGTCTCTCATGCCCAGAGATTTATTTCTGAGTCACCTACAGTGATAACATATTTCAGTTCCTAGACAAGAATTCATAAATCAAATCCAAGAAGAAATTTATGGTTCGGTAGCCTCTCTTTCATACAACCATTGTTTATGAGAAAGAGACAAAGGTTTTACAATGGGGCTATTAGTGGTACACCATTTCTATCATTTTTCACATTTTCTTCATAACGCATAAACATCATATAGTTTTGAAGATTCTTTAGTACTCTCACACATGTGTTTGGTGAAACAAAGAGTTGTTTGTTTATTGTCAACATTGGAGATAAGATAAGTACTAGGTTTATCTGTTTTTCTACAAAATTTTTACAACAAAGTCTGTTCAACTTTTCACCGCATTCTCAATGTATATAGAATAACAGAAATACACAGCTCCCTTCTGAAAGTGGTATTATCTTCAAGAAATGCATAAAAATGTGCATGATGTTATGTGCTCAGTGACAAATAATGCATTAAGTTACACTAACAAAACAATACATACCTTTTACAAAGTAACATGTTTATCGGACTTCACACATAACCAGAGCCAAATACATCATAATGTGACATTATTCGGACACACAAACATAGTAACGCAGGAATGTGAAATCAGAAGTAGAAGACAGAGAAAAAGGTGGATTGTGTGGAAGAGAATTGGAGCAGGATGGGAAGGCCTGAGGACTGGAAGCGAATAGACCGAGGCGAGGAACTGCAACCAGTGGAAAACATTTGTGGAGGACGCGCTAAATACCATCCTGGGAGTGCCACGATGATGAGTTAAGAATGAGGACATAAATATAATTTTATACAATATTGAAGATCGGTTAAGTAGTCCAGAGTGTTGGGTAGAAATATTTTCCGCTTATAATGATGGTAGTAGGGGGAAATTCAAATATTGTCAGATTATTTGTAATCTGAGAATATCGACTTCAATCAATCAATTTTTAAAAAAAAGAGAGAAAGAAAAAATAAAATGATAAGGATATTTTGTTATTGTTATTTTGTTTATCGTTTTGACATAATAGTCCTAAAGGGGAAAAATGCCAGAACGTTTCAAATGTTTCAGTATTTTTATAAACTACTGTTACTCACTATCTCTGCAATACAGGCAAGGTTTTATAAAACAGGTGTTTTTCGCACATTGGACTTATCAACAAACAAAATATATGGCAATGACAAACTTGACAATGGCCCTACTTCTATACTGAATAATCATTAAGCTATAATCATCAGGAATCAAACTCCATCACAGGAAAAAATTTAATCATTTAAATTGCAAACACTGTTTTTAAAAAAATCACCCGACGATTAATATTCTGAAGGTCATGAGAAATATTAACTTATGCCGACGTAGCGAATATTTACGTACAATTGACTAAGTTTATAAACACAGTGATAAACATATACAAACATGTTTTATGAACATTTAACAGTGTTAAATAGAATTATTTATGACTAATAATCACTCCATTTCTCCGCAGGGGTAGGCAGAGAGGATAGACCACAACACACTGTCTCGAACATGAGCTGACTCAAGCATTCGATTGTTTATTATTGTATGAAATCGTAGGAGCGGCAGGTTTTATTCATTCCGAGACAAACATTCGCTGGTTATGAATAACCTGAAAATATTTGAATTGCATTCTACTGCCATCTCATTATAGTGGGAAAATGTCGCTCTTGCAATGATGGAGGACTTGGGATTAAATCTGCGGCCGGAGTGGGAAGCTGAAGCTTTAGACCTCTCAACCATCTAATTCCGACTTCTATTCTGTTCTTACATTCATTTGGCCAACTATTTTCTTTGAGACGATTATTGCAAATTTAAAATTATTCAACCATGGATTCAATTAATCAAGCAATTAACAGTATGGAGATGACTTTATCAAGGACAGCCATTAATTAATGCATTGAAAAAAATGTATGCACATTGTGAGCAGCTAGCTTTGGGACCTGCATTTCAGTCAATCTATTTTAATAATTAACGTAATTGCTCAGAATGAATCGAGCATTTCATTTGTTGCGATTGTCTGCCCCAGATGAAATGTAGCCCAAAGGTTGTGTGAGAGAGAAAAACAGAGAAAGGTGGCTAAACTCTTTATATGCGATCAAAGGACCAACCAACTTGTAAAAATAGAATGTGCATCATATACACAAAGAACAGGGCACTACTAACGATAAATAATTTTACTTTAATGAAAAATTCGAAAAAAATGCACAATATTGTATTATATTTAGTAATAAAAATTAAGTACATGGCACAAAGTCTACTATATTTCATTTTACACGATAATGCAGTAAGAAAAAAAAAACAAAAAAACATGCAACAAAAACAATATTGAAACATTAAATTTCCATTATTCATATGTAAGATTGCACAATTAATGAGGATTTTTCCTTCAAAGACAAAATAATATTATCTTCTTTGAATGAACAAAAAAAGTAACTTCAAAATTCGTTAAAATGCCAATTAGTGAAAAGATGCTATCATTTATCACGACTAAAGAAGTAGTTATTATTACTATCTTTGGCTACAAATCCAGAGGTCGCAGGTTCAAATCCCGGCATGCACAAGTAAATTTTATTTGATTAAATTGTGTTATTTCACAATGTATTCGTTTAAAATAATATGTAGTACATTTGCGGCGCGTTCCACAGTGGTAGATAATGTCAGGATCGCCCTGGTGAAAAACCACCATTCAGAATCGTAACGTTGATTGAAATATCTTTAACCGTGTTTGGTGACCAGATCTGGATAGCCAGGTACTTCGCCTCCTCAATACTATCAACCTCACAATATACCCCAATGGCTCCAGACGGTTGGAAGCCGTTGGGACTCTTGTGTGGTACTCACATAAAAATAAAAGTAACATAATAATTTACGAGCTATGTTTTAATGTCATTCTGGCATTTTTTAAAATTACTGCACATTCAAATATCACATCACCAACGAAATGCTAAAAATACGTTGCATTTCAGATAAACCAGACAGATAAATGAACAAGCTGACAACAGCTGTAATATTTCTACTAAATGATTTGAAAGCCGAGTAAATTTTATAGGTTAGTTCGGTGCAAGTGCGTTTTGCATCGAAGGTTAAAGTTGCAAATAATTTCATTTTCACGCGAAGTGAAATTACAATGATAACGAATTATCTGACAGCTGTTACCGGACCGGATTTCGGCCCTTGACGGCATGCAAGGAATCTATGGAAAATTGCTGAAAACTCAAACCTACGTAACGGTGAAAGTCGTGGAAACCGCGCCAATGCAACATTCTAAATCTTGTAATAATTTGTCTTATTCACTTGATAACTCGGTTCGAACTCACAAAATTGCAATATTGTATTTGGCACACATTGGGCAAAGGCGAGATGCAACTGAAAACTCGCGATTTTTCTTTTTTTCCGCTCCGCAATTCGTGACTAGCTTCTGGCGGATGGTTTAATTATGGCGAAAATGTGCGCGTTGTCGCTGGCGTGGGATTATCGCATTTAATAATAGACGTCATACAGATCAAAATTGCTGGCATTAAAAGCATAAACTTCATGTTCATCTTCCAGGGATGCTACAAATTAAAATATTTAATAAATTAAACAATGTTATTATTTCTGAATTTGAAACAGATAATTTATGATGGAATTTCATTTTTTTTCGAATTTTTCAAAAACTCATAAATAAATGGAAATAAGTTGTAAAGATTTTATGATGAAAAATTCATACATATAACTATTTTTTGCTAGCTAACTAAGAATCACGCTGTTTCGGAGAGGGGGTAGGCAGAGAGGATAGACCGCCACTCAATTCTGTCTTGGCACACACTTGTTGCTTCATTTACATTCATGGATCGCCTTAGTTGTTTGTAGTTGGAAAATTAATTCAAGTATCATTTTGCAAGCATTAAATTATGAATATGCATTCGGGAATAATAACATACTTTAACCACCTCCGTTGGATGCAACGGGCAAAAGGCTAGTATAACTTATTAACTTATGCACGAGACTAGTGCGGTGGCCGAGAGAATGCAAATAAAATGTAACGTGTAAAAAAAGTTAATAAAAAAAATAATGAAAAATACACAAATTTTACGAAAAATTATTTCGAATCATATTAGGAACGGGTAAAATTCCAATGAAATAATAATACATGTCGAATTCAAAATTGTTGGATTTATATTTGGAACGCGTAGAATTTCTATGTAAAATGATACATTATTTCTGATTGAAGTTTTATGAAAAATGTAAATGGTTCATATTTGGAAAGCGTAAAAGTAATAATTCATTATGAAACATCAATTAATTGTAGAGTTCATATTTGGAAGAGTAATAACTCAACAAAATGGGAGTTAGATACAAGTTTGGAATCGTTAAGACATATAATTTGAAAGGTTCGTATTTGGAAAGCATAATAGGCAATTGAATTGCGTATTACATACATATTACTAATTAATAATTACAATTAACTAATCTAACTGCGTACTGTGACATAAATACTAGACAATATCTATTAATACGCAGATAAGAAAGTGTTTATAATAAGAAAACATGTGATATTTGATCAGATTCTAATATTTCAAAAACATCGATAATAAATTATAAACCTTTGGCAACTGCGTATTTACCATGACAATTTGTTGTTAGGCATGTCGGTGTTCAAAATCAAAACAAGTACGCAAATATACACATCTTGTTTTACTAAATATACCTCTATATACAAGGCTGAAAAGCCGTGACTACCCTAAGAAAAACGAACCATCAAAAGGATATATATACAAATAGGTATGTATGTCATTTATTCAGTTGACCAAAACAATCACGTTACGATGATAATATCACGGCTATTTTAATATATTCAATGCAAAATCCTTGCCCGAACTTGGAAAACTGCGCACAACCTACCTTTGATCATAAAGCAATGTACGCCACTGATATATAGGTATATGTCTCAGTCAGTGGCTGAGTCGACCGATCAGTGATTGAGTTGGCATAGCGTCTGGGTCCCACCCAGGCGTCGTGAGTTCAATTCCTCGGCTGGCTAAGTCCTCCATCACGACATAAGCAACATATTTCGCTTATTGTGATGATAGTAGGAGATTTTCAAATATTGTCAGGTTATTCGTAAAATGGGAATGTTTGCCTCTCTTTAAAAAAAATACAGAAATATGTAAAAAATATTTAAAAAAAAAAGAATTCCATGTTTACGACTAACCTGACAATATTCGAATTCCTCCTGCGACCGTTACTATAAGTGTAAAATGTTGCTTGTGTAATGATTAAGGACTTAACTAGGAAAGGATAGAACCCGCGACGCCTGGGCGAGAACCTGATGCTTTGGAGCACTCGGTCACTAACCGATCGTATCATCATGTTTTAGGAAAGAATGTATTCACGGTCATATGCTATAATAAATGTTTGTATTGGTGTATGGCAGTTAGACACGGAATTGACAGAGGAAGGGCCAGCAGGCTGCATGCGGCAGATATGAGATCCCTGAGGCGTACGTGCGATAAAACCACGCGTGACCGAATTAGAAAGGGGAGGTCCAATATGACCAAAGATGTAAGTGCAATTAATTAGATAAAAAAACTGACACTTAAATAATTTGTTAATGTACAGCGGGATGTACGAAGAAAACAATAGGGTCGTGAGTCATGAATTGACATCGGATTATAGACACAGACGGTCTCCGTGGTTGAGTGGTTACGATCCTTGGCTACGAATCTGAAGGTCAAATACCATCGTGCGCAAGTAAATTTTATTTGATTAAATTGCGGTATTTAACAAATTATTCATTAAAAATAATTGTAGTATATTTGCGGGCACGTTGCAGAGTGGTAGATACTGCCAGTATTGCCCTGGCAAAAGGTCACCATTCAGAATCGAAACGTTGCTTGAAATGGCTTTAGCCGTGTTTGGTGACCAAATATGAATAAACAGGTACTTCCCCTCCTTCCTTCTCCCCCATCTCCTTCCCCTCCACAATACCTTTAGCCTCACGACATACCCCAATTAGGGATCTAGACGGTTGAGAGCAGCTGGGACCCTCGAATGATGTGCAAATATACTTTATTTTTTAATGTTAATATAGTTTTAATAAACGTAATATTTAGTAGGCCCCTAGCCACAAGCAGGAGGTGTATTTAAGCCGAGGGCATCACAAAAATAGACCACAGCAGATGATATAAATGTCTGCCGTGCCGTGTCACAGCACAGCCCTGAGCCCGCTTGGCGGTCATTGTCGATCAGTCAGTCAGTGCAGTCAGTTCAGTCGGTTCAGTCAGTCGGTCGGTCGGTCCCAGTGGCAAGTGATAGAGTCTCACCAGAGCGGGCTCGACAATCACATTCGTCATAATAGTATCCGTCGATGAGTTTAGCGATATTGCGACAACCCTCGCCAAGAGATCGCAAAGGATAAGCAATTTTCGTATAAATTTGCGCTAAAAGCAGTTTTCATACGTTTAATACAACCGGCGCCGTTGTATAGCCAGGAGATGCACCAAACGCGAGCCAAACATTTTTAAAATTTACCGCATGAGAACGGGTCGTTTTAACGACTCGTTTTTATGCCCAACAGCTCGAATATGAAGTGATTGGCTGTTAATTGTTATTGTGTTTAATTCGTAGAAAAATTAAAGTAATTCAAAATTATTAAGTTCTGCAAATATTTTAGTTTTTAATTATTGTGACAGCTGTTTCGGCGTTCTAAGCTATTTTAAAACTGTGGTTAGGCCACATTGTGACGACTTACTTATATGATTTTATTTACTCCCACCCAATTATAATTTGGACGGTGTTTGAAATGATTTATTACCGGTAAAATCGATTTACTTTGAAAATAATTGTGATTGGCTAGTTTATGCGTTTCCTCGCACAATAAGAAGAAAGAGAGTCGAAACTCAGATAGCAAGAGCAAGAAGTTATTATTTATTTTTAAACTAAAGTCCATCGTTCTGAGTTTTACACTTACGATAATATTCGAAAAATAGTAAATGTAATCACCTTTCTCTTCCCTATCTCCTTCTCCTCCCCAAACCTTCCAGTCTCACAACATACCCCAATAGGATATTTTAGCTGTTTTTTTTTCAATTCTTCACAAAAATCGAGAGAAAAATTACGATAACGATGGCTTTCTTGGGTTATTTTTATGTTTACGAATAAATTATCTATAAAGATTTAAATGTGCCATTTGTGATATGCCGCCAAAACGATGTTCGATTTTGTTCTTGAACATGGCGTTGTTGACGTCCCGCCAACCAACGTCGGTGACAGTCGTCTTACCAGCCAGTAGCGTTATGTACGTCATAATGACGTTTTAACCAGTTCGAACCATTTCGGAATGTGCAGTTTTGGATCGTTTCTAAAATGAATTATTATTATGAATGAACGATTTCTGATTCACTCGCCTTCTTTCATTCTGACCACCGCTTACCCTGGACCCCCATCTGACTACTGCCTCTCTCTGGACCCAGACCAAGCAACGTCACAAGGACACGGCCCCGAGTTCTACTTAGAATGCTGCATAAATTGGGTTTTTGTGCATAATTATATTGCAAAGTTCAAAAGTCGTCAATGAGGTCTTGTCGTCAGTGTCTCTTCCCTCTTCGAAAGGGATTGACATGGGTTGTGCTTTCTCCCCTCCCAGCCCTCTTCGCAGATGGGAATCAGCTGCCCACTACAGTTCGCTTGTGTGCCATTACGTCTGGTACAAATAACAACATGTTTTGAAAGCGAAGCTTTCCTCATCAGCACATACAGAATAGTTCTTACCTGGACATACAGAATACTATTATGTATGTCCTGATGTGGAATCGCCTTCGAATGTTGATATTTATATATTAAAAAAGTGGAGTTTACAAAGTAATTTTTAATTAATTTATTAATAATGACGGCAGAAAGTGAATACCATACAATGTACATATTTGGTAAGTCTTCAATATACGAGTACATTTTTAATATATTTCAGAAAAGGATTATTTTGTTAATTTTATTTTGGAAAAAAATTCGCGGCCTGCCGTTATCCACACCAAATACCTTCCGGCAGTTAAAAGATTAAATAAATTATGAAAATATTAAAAGTGCACATTTGTAGTTCGATTATCAGAATCAAAAATGTTAACTTTAAATCTTCCACACATTTTTAACGGTATCCATAGTTTGTGAAAATATCCTATTGGGGATGCCACTACCTCCGGACGGTTGGGACTCTTTTTATTTTAAGTCAAAGAACCGAATGTCGGAAAATTGAGTACTATATTACGAAAGCAGTGGCGTGCAACCCGGGCAACGGGTGGAGGGAATGAGGGGTGGGGAAAAATATTATTTCTTTTAAAAATATGTCGTACGTACGGACCGATATTTGTGATGATTTGAGTTCATTAATAAAATATATTTAGAAGTTAATGTGCAGTTTGTTATGACTCACCGAGCTGCTGGGTGCACACTTGCTGCAGGAGACTCCCACGAAAGGCCGCTTAACTGTGGTCGCCGCAAGCGAAGTGGGCGTTTCCATTATTCTATACAGACTCTTCTCCTTCAACTGAAAAATTCAACACAAGTTGAAATAATAACATGTTACCACACGAGAAATCCTTAAGGGATCATATCACAGTGTGAAATTTTCGAAAAATCGTTTTTTTTTGCATCATCGGATAGTATACACTGTTATAAATATTCTCTCAAATTTTTAAACCGAAATTCGAATTATTTCGGTCACTACAGCATTCCTTAGAAAGGGGGAACGGAGACATCTGGCGCATCTCCCGATTCAACCGTTATTCTTTTGTCTTGTTCCTACCTGCGCGTGTACCTTCCTGTGGTAATTATAGTAAAGCTGGGTTTCGGGGAAAATATTCTCATCCACCAGCGCTCGATGACGATATCCAAGAGGTTTTGAAGCCGATTTACGTAGATTTGACCACAGATGATGTGTTAGAGAGATGTTTGGGCGCAAACACTCAAAACAACAATGAGAGTTTCAATCATTGCGTGTGGCATCTCGCTCCTAACCATATATTCTGTGGGAAACAAACTGTGGAAATCGTGACGTATTGTGCAGCTTGTACGTTCAATGAAGGGTATGATCCAATATTGAAAATCCTGGAGACAATGGGGTGCACCTGCAAAATATAAGGAGCGCATCGCAACTGCTGAACGCCGAAGCTCTCGGGACAGCAAAGAAGCCAGGACAGCTCGTCGAAACAAAATTTCTGCAGAAAATGAATTATTTGAGGAAGCAGAACGAATATTGTATGGACCTGGCATCGCCGATTGATCGTAAACGATTTATCTGAAAACATATCACTCCAAACTTTAAACGCGTTTTTCTCGGAATGGTGTTTTTCAAAACGGTGTCCACTCTCGAAAGAAGAGTTTTCAAGGTGTCCATTTCAAATTTTAACAGACAATTTTTCACGTCATTATCTATCGTGGTATGGAAGATTTTTTTTTTATCTTCCTAGTTTTTTCTACGAAAAACTATCGAAAAAAAAGGCTGAATTCGATACGTTTTGTTCAAACCGCCGCCATTTTTTTTCAAATTTCAAAAAAAAAGCCTCCATAGCCCAATAGTGGATTTTCTACAGATTAATAATCTTTTTGAAATTTTTGTTTCAGATCAGGATTAAGGCCGCAATCGTGGACACCATACAGGGCCTTTTTTTCAAGCGGAATTTTCAATAATTTTTTACAATATTAAAAAATAAATAAATTAACTGACAAAAAAATATTTTGTATTCTACATCACTTCCTTGATTTGTAAAAAAAAAACCAAACCGATTAGCTTATCCTAACCATAAAAAAAATCGCGAAAATCAGTGATTTTTCGGGCGGTCACATTGTGATGATCCCTTAACTGATCCCACCCTAATGAAATCTAACTATTAATTTGTAACAAAATACATGAACTTACTAGATTTAAATGACAATTTTTTTATACATCCCACTGTAGTATCACTATTATTAGTCTGTGACAAAAAGTGAGATTATAACATATTACCTTACAATATTTTAAAATACAAATATTTTGATCCACCCTAATGTAACATCATCATAAATATGGAAAAAAAAATGGTGAGACAACATCATAATATTGCCGCACGAGACTTTAATGCAAAGTTTCTGATCCACCCCAAGGAAATCTCACTTTTAGTTTGTGGATAAATGTAGGTGAGACAATATCATAATATTGCCGCACGAGACTTTAATGCAAAGTTTCTGATCCACCCCGAGGAAATCTCACTTTTAGTTTGTGGCTAAATGTAGGTGAGACAATATCATAATATTGCCGCACGAGACTTTAATGCAAAGTTTCTGATCCACCCCAAGGAAATCTCACTTTTAGTTTGTGGCTAAATGTAGGTGAGACAATATCATAATATTGCCGCACGAGACTTTAATGCAAAGTTTCTGATCCACCCCAAGGAAATCTCACTTTTAGTTTGTGGCTAAATGTAGGTGAGACAATATCATAATATTGCCGCACGAGACTTTAATGCAAAGTTTCTGATCCATCCCAAGGAAATCTCACTTTTAGTTTGTGGCTAAATGTAGGTGAGACAATATCATAATATTGCCGCACGAGACTTTAATGCAAAGTTTCTGATCCACCCCAAGGAAATCTCACTTTTAGTTTGTGGCTAAATGTAGGTGAGATAATAACATAAATATATTATATTACCTCACGAGATTCAAATGCTAACTTTTACATCCACCCTAATGTAACATGGACAAGACAGTACCTACCATTTTATTGTAACAATTCAACTTGAGCGTCGCAATATTATTCCCCTATGCGACTGATTCAACATCTGGAGAACAAATACTTCGATGTTGTTGATATATTTGACACATCAATGTTACACTAAGCAGCCATTATTACTTTTTTTTTTTCATCGAGTAGAGCTAGGTTATTTTAAACTATTTAACTCTGGATAAAAGCGTCAAATTATGTTGTTTCTTTTTATGTTATCCATTATAATACATATGTACCTTTTCAATATTATTTGTAAATGTCCATGTAAAAGCCTGTAATGGGCGTAAATAAACATTACTATTAATTTGTTATGAAATGTGGATGAGTTTGACTTATGCAATTTTTATGTATCCGTATTTTTTTAAAGTTCTTTTAAAATTTATTTTCTATTTATTACATATATATGAAAATTTGTTATCGGCTGACGTATTGTCGATCTCACTAGGAGTGAAACGCCTGTATTGAGATGGCAATTTACAGGGGTGGTTGTTCAGCTAGGATATTTAGATGACAAATAGATTAACAGATTACAATTTTATTTTATTTTTTCAAAAGTATTCTAATTTAAATGTATAAAAGAATTTAGAAGGTGACATGTTTATTGGAGGTGACCAATGATCTTACTTTTAAAGGAAGTTTTGTTTTGCGTATTTCTGACGTCACTAGGCAGGGAATTGAATAGCTTAATAATAGCATTGTATTTAAAAGATATTTGTCCATAAGAGGTTTTAAAAACTGGAATATTAAAAGATTTTACATGTGATTGTCTTAGGGTCTAGTGCTTGTTCTTTGTTTAAACATATGGATATTTTTTAATTAATGCAGTAGGATATTTTTTGAATATGTTTTCACAAGTTGGGAACATTGAATTTCTTAAAAAACAAAATCAGTACTCGTCCTTAATGGAACTTTAAGTGTAACATATTACCATACGAGACTTGAAAACCAATTTTTTTTATTCACCCTGGTGTAATTTCACTATAGGTTTGTAACAAAATTAGGCCGAGCCCAATATTAGTTTAAAAAAACAATTGAATTTAATGATTTTATTTTAAGATTCCATTTAGATATGTAATAATATGCATGCTTCGAGCACGTGACCGTAGTAAAGGAGATTGAACCTGTAACCACTGCTGACCACGGAAAATAATTTAGTAAGCTAATCAGGAAATAAAAGTGACAATTATCGAATTGAAAGTACTCATGGTTTTTTTATACTACGACACTCTAATTAACTATCTAATCAATTATATTTATTTTTTAGACAGACTCCATAGCGTAGGTAGGATCTACGATTTGTATTTGAGATCACAAGCTGAAAATTGGATTTCCGCGCAGCGCAAAGAAATATTAATATGAATTTTCACGTAAAAAGGGGTATAGTCAATGGCGTGCATAGAATTTTTAATCAGGGTAGGGCAGTGGGAAAAACAGCAAATTCAGATTTTTATAAATTTACCAGTGTGCCCTTGAGGTGATTTTTCACAAAAACGGCGCTTTATAAATCGTCCAAGTATTATTATTATTATAAGTTTTCGCTAAGAATAGCTCAGCTGCTGGCTGCTGCCAATGTTTGTTGGGATTTATGAATATTACAAGCCTGGATTTATGAATATTACAACTGGATTTATAAAATTTCCATTTTTTTACTATGTACAATAATTGGATGGAAGAAAGCCAACATAATATGATAATTATTTCGTTAGTAAATTAATTAATACAGCTACCAACAGATGACATTGATTGCTACATTTCTGACTTGTGCCGTAAGGCACGGCCTTTTTCGACACTAACACAAACGAGTCTTCCCTTGAACGCGCATTGCGCACACGTGGACATTTTTCTATAGAATGCAGTAACCATTTTAATTTGACATGTGCGTCATTTTGCATACTCAGTTCCTGGTTTTCTTGATCTACGCGCATATTTCTGAAAGTGTACATTGATTTCTTGAAATAATTTTATATATTTTAAGATTATTTATATTGTGTATGTGAGTAAGGTAAGATAGGCAGTGCTTATGTGCCTATATGGAATGCACGCCTCTGTGTATAGTGGTGAGTAATGGGCGTTGTGATGTCAATCATTAAGTTTGATAACCCTACAAAAACTACTCTAGAGCTGTCGTAATGAACATTGATAAAAGATCATTAATGTCTTCATTAGGTGGCACTATAACCGATTAATTTTGTCGGGGAGTCGAATGAATTAGAATGGTTCATTTTAAGAACCTAAATGTTTCGAATGAATTAGAATCGTTCATTTTAAGAACCTAAATGTTTCGATTATAATAATGAAATAGACATTTCAATATAAGCCCATCACTAATAGAAAGTAACAACGCCACTAATATCAGTCGTTTTGCGGTGGCAAAGGGAAACCATCGATAATTAGATACTCAACTACAATCAATGCGGTATCACTGAGTGCACTCATAATGTCAGTCATCAAACCCATTAATCATTACCTTAGTGATTAAAATACAATAGCGTACAAATTTTCATTTGCCAATGTCCTTTACGGACGCTGTGAAGTGGTACTAATTATGGGTCTAGGACAGGGGTCGGCAACCTTTTGAGTCGGAAGAATCCAAAATTACAATTTACAAAATTTAAAAGTTTTTAAAGAGTCACTATTTTTTTTTCTTGCCAACATTAAATAGCATTGCGTATGGAACTAAAGAGCCGCAGCTTTACATCCAAAGAGCCGCATGTGGCTCGCGAGCCGCAGGTTGCCGACCCCTGGTCTAGGATATTGATAATTTATTATTATGATCTTATAACAACATCTTCACAGCTTAAAACAAACATACAAGAATTTTGATTCTGATGAAAAAGCAGTACGTTAGTACCTGCTATGAGTATCGAACTCGATCCGTCCGATTGACTGCTAGCCGAGTACCTTACCCACCAGATTATTTACCATATACTAAATATAAACTGATCGATAGTCCGGTGAGTAGGACATTCGTCTAGCAGCCAAAAATCACAATTTACTTGTTCTCCCCAGTATTTGAGGGTATTTATAGATATTCCTCAAAAAAAATTTGGAATGAAATACCATTATCTATTCGAAGGTCGACATCGCTGTAATGCTTCAAAAAGTTCTGCGGCGAATGAATAAATTAAATAATGAAATGGATTATTGTGTAAAAAAATGTTTGCAATTTTTTTTTTATATCAATTCATATTTCATTTTATTTTATTTAAGTGTAGACATTGAAAGTACGATATGTAACTTTAAATTCATCTAATTTATATAGACATTACTGAAAACCAGCTGCACTCCGGGCTCCGGAATACGAGTACATAGCTGAGGAGTGACCTTTTTGTCAATTGCTAAAATTATATAATAATATGTAAAAAATAAAATATGCAAAGTAACGTATTTTCGGTTTCGTGGTTCATTTGGGATGTGTTAATATTATCTTTTCAATAATTAAATATTATAATGAGGCTTACAAACTTCAATAAGTTATAAAAAATAAATTGAATATTTTTTTCCAGACTTGTAAAATAAGTCAATAGATGTCTAATATTAATAAAAATCGGGTAGGTATATCCGAGACTCTATTCCGATTGCAATTGTGTTCGGGTAGAACTTTGCGATCATCATAAGGATAGCAGCCAATAATATGGGATTTAAAAATTGAGGATAATATTAAAAAGTCTTGAACTTGAAGTATGATATCGGTGTAGATGGCGTAAATTGAACTGGTCTCATTAGCTAAGTTGGTTAAACGGTTACCCCGGATAGGTAGAGGTCCTGGGTTCGAGTCCCAGATGCGACTGAAATCTTTTTATTTTGTGTTTCGTGGTTCATTTGGGATGTGTTAATATTATCTTCTTCAATGATTAAAGAGAAATAAATGATTTTATTATTACATAGATCAAGTTCAAAACTCACAGCGGGTACTGACGCACTACCTTTTTAAAACAAGTTATGCTAAGTGAAAACGTCTTAAGGGGGAGAGGGACGTCGGAGAGTTATTATTTATTAATTCAAAATAATGATAGTATTATTACGCAATACGAAAAAATATTGTTTTTTGTAATGCGGATTACAAATTTTTGGTTACATTTATTTACAAAAACGCAACGATAAATTATTAAACATACTTTTCTCCACTTTAAAAATCATATTCGTATTTTAAATATTTTGTAAAACATACAATGGAACGGTCAGAAAAATAAATGCTAAGCCTATGTAAATTTATAAAATATTTTTCTATTTAAAAACGTTATGTTTATCGTATTGCGTAATAATACTATCATTATTTTGAATTAATAAATAATAACTCTCCGACGTCCCTCTCTTCGTTAATACGCCTATTTAGGGCCGTTGTTCCCAATCCCACTGAGCCTGTTGAGCCGAAATTCAGTCTCAACATTGCTCAAATGCACAAATTACGCTCTTCCCAATGTAACTTTCGATCAAGCTTACGATCAATACAGCGAAGCAACTGGACTCTGCTCATGACTAGCTATAAAAAAGCGTTAAAAGAAAAAATGACAGCGACATGTCAGCTAAAAAGGACAGCTATAAAAAAGTGTCAAGAGAAAAAATGACAGCGATATATCAGCTAAAAAAAGAGAGCTATAAAAAAGTGTCAAGTAAAAAAATGACAGCGGGATGTCAAACGTCGTTCGGTTCGCGAACTAGTTTTTGTATTGCCAATTTTGTATATTGATATGGACAACGAAGATGAAGATGTATAATAAATATAGCTGAAGTTGAGGACGATAGTATCGGATTACACAGGCGGCGACAGGATATAGATGTAATGGAACATCCTAATATTAAATGACAAACATTTATTTAACAATAAATTAATTAAAAAATTACTTTGTAATAACCACTTTATTAATATATACATATCAACATGTTGAAAAGTGGACAGCGGTGAACTAAGCTAGTGCAAAAATGGGTGTCATGTGACTTTTGCCTCCAGCCGTCGAAATCGTACTTAGGGCAAGTCTATTGATTCTGACGTCAGTGGTGTGAATCCACGGGGCAGAAACGTTAAATGTACGAAACGAATGTACTTTCGCAGCATTAGCACAAGTCAAGGTACCATTTTATTTTTCAACATATTTTTAACACATACGTTTGTAAAATATAAAATGTTGGTTTATGTAATAAATAAAATATTAACTCGTCTATTTTAATTTCACATAGAATTGTTTTAGTTTGATGTCATTTTATTGTCTATAAAATGGTTGGAAACAGGCGAATAGAGCATTGCTCAATAAACCTCTTGGCTGATCGGTGACTCAGATTGATCAATTGAAATTATGGAAACAACGGCCGTTAGGGTTTTTTTTTATATAGCATCAATAAAATACATTGTAATAAGACGCAGGTATACGTGTATATGCGTGAAGCATACTCGTCATAACAATGAGCAATTCTTTGGAAATATGTGCAAATTGAATACTTAATAGTTTTTGCTCGTTAACGCCGTGTTATCGTTATAAAGGTGTTCATTATATTAAGTTAAATTGTATGATAAAAAAAAACACACACACAAAGCTTGCATGCAAAAAATGATAGAACTAAACACGAACTACTTTACAAAAAGCAGAAGAAAAAAATAATAGTCCAAATTATATACAATTTGTTGTACGTATCTATCAAAACGGAAATAGTCTAATCATACAGATCTTATAAATATTATGTTTATGCTCAAATTACGAAGTTAAAATCAAGTACGAGAAATTAAATACTTAACCGGTTCACTGCCACCATCCTCGAAAGGAGACGTTCGTGTTTCCGAGTAATTCGCTTACATCTAAATTTAGTGGCAGCGAACCTCGTTAATGGGATCGGAGTTTTTCGTGGAGTTTCTCATAGACATAGCATGCATGGTAATTGGGATATAAAATATTTTAACTTTAGACAAGCTTACAACGAAACCACATAGCAACATGTAATTTTTTTAATTTAAAATACTTACAATTCTGTTTTCCATATGATCGTTTTTGCTGCTTAAGTTTCTAGACTTGAAACAAGGAAACATACGGTTGTCGAAAAACAAATATAGTTGATAATAATTTAATATAAATAAGACAGTAATTATTGCAGGTAATGTTTCTGCCATTAAATTAAACCTGCAGTGGAGAGTCCTGTCGTGTCATTTAAATGATTTTATTATTTGAATCGGACCGAACCGATTTGAACTTACAACCGATTAAAGCGTATTGAACTTCGGCGGTGTATTTTATTTTTTTATTTAAGTATTTACCCTTCATAAAAAAATCATAATACAACCTGCAGTATGTTGTGACTCCCGTCATGTCGTTTGAACGACTTTATTATTTGAATCGAACCGAACCGATTAAGAAGATTCGAACTTAACCGATAAAAACGAATCGGCCGCCAACAACTTATTCATTTAAAAATTATAATACATATTTATTATCCACAATACTTTTTTTCACATGGGCGGATTTATTGCCTAGTGGCAATTTCTACTAACTAACCCTGGTAAAACACGGTATAATAATATTGAAACGGTCTCCACATAGTGTGACGTTTCACACGTGATATGTGAAAACAGTTAAACAAATTTATTTTTACAATAATACATAAGTGTTTAAAAATTAATGTCTCGGGGTGGAAAGGGGGGAGGGGGGAGGGGGATTAAAGTGGATGGAAAATGGGCTTTGAGGGAGCTTTCCGCACGTCAGGGGGCAGTTCGTTCTAGAGACATGATGCTTATACTGAAAATGAATCAGAGAATGATGTAGCTTGGTGGATGGGAATCGCAAGGGTTCTTTCATCACTCAAGCGAAGAGAGAGCCCATGCTTAGATAGATAAAAAGTGAAAAACGTTCATCAGATGATTAGATGAATTAACAATGTTTACTTGTAAAAAGGGGAAAGTGTGTATTTTGGGTTGTGTTTTGGGGTAAAACAAATGGAGTCGTTTTCGGAATTCAGAGATATGTTCATATTTGAAAGTCAAAGATCTCTATATATGTATTTTGTAGTCGTTCTATTTTGTTCATAAAACAACTTACAGGTTGTACACAGCTTATACAGGTTGAAAATCATCAATTTTCGACAACAATCAATCCATGGTTAACCACTTAGGTTTATACTTAATATTTCTTATTTTGCAACTTGATAATTCGTGGTGAAATTCCATTTTAATATCATCGCTGTTCTGACTCAACCCCTTATTCATAAAAACATGTTTTCTCGGGATATGAAAGATTTCCATTAATTTAAAGCAATAATTTTTTAAATATAATTTTTACATTTTTAAGTATTAACTAACAAAAAAAGAATCACTTTAAAGTAAGTAAAATACACAGTTCCTTTCATCTCCTGAGAAAACAAGTTTTTGTAGATACGAGATTGAGTCAGAACAGCGACGATATGAATTTATGATAAAAAAACCATTTTAACTGATTTATAAATAAATGGACATGGGATGATCGAGTGATTCAAATACTTGAGTCGGGTCATATAACAGAAGAGTATGTATGTGGCTGTGCACGATTGTGAAGGAAGCAAAGAGTGAATGCCAAGACAAAGTTGTATGGCAGTCTATCCTCTCCGCCTACCAGTGTGAGGAAATGGCGTGATGGTTAGTTAGTTATAAATAAGTGGAAATACGTTATAAAGGTATTAAAATCATAAATACATCATATATTAGGTTTTTACTCTTCATGGTCCGCTCCGAAAGGGTTAAGGTTAGGATAATATTGTGGTGGACTATAACTATGTTCAAGTTAGGTTTGTGGTAAACTATTGGTAAGTTTTATTCTAGGGAAATTGTCATGTTAATTAAGCTTAAATTAGTCAGGGTTGGGTTAAGTGATAATGGACCATTGAACCAGTTGAATGGGATAGATCGCGGAGGACTTAGTTAGACTGATTAGTCAGGGTTGGGTTAAGTGATAATGGACCATTGAACAGTAGTTGTATGGGATAGATCGCGGAGGACTTGGTTAGACTGATTAGTCAGGGTTGGGTTAAGTGATAATGGACCATTGAACAGTAGTTGTATGGGATAGATCGCGGAGGACTTTGTTAGACTGATTAGTCAGGGTTGGGTTAAGTGATAATGGACCATTGAACAGTAGTTGAATGGGATAGATAGCGGAGGACTTACTTAGACTGATTAAGCACAGACTAGTTAGATTAGTTGTGTCCGTTAGCCAGTTTCATAGCGGTAGTTATATTATAATTCTCACCAGTCTCTCAATCTGCCTGTCGTCGATATAATGCTTATTCTTGTTGGCGGTGCCGAAGCGTCTCAGCGCCGCCTGTCCGGGCCGGATCTCAGCACCGGGCGTCCCGACGCCGCGGCTCTCGGCGCCGCCGAACGAGCGCTCGCGCAGCCCGGTGTACGCATTCTGCATGTGCGCCGATATCACGTCTATCATGGTGGAGGCGCTGGAACAATAATAACAAACAACACATCAATAAAACATTATAAACAATAACAAATACAAACTACAAAACACATTGTAGAATAATGTCCGCTTCAACAGTTTCCCTATGGAACATCTGTGCTGAACCTTACTGTTCAATGCTGCGAGAAATGGACGGTGCATATCGCGTGGTACAAGTGGGCTATCTCTACAACTATTTGTAGGTACACACAATGGCGTACATTGCTCTAATACCAAAGGTCGGCTGTGTGTAGGTTTTCAAGATCGGGAATAAATTGTGCATTTAGTGTTTGAAAATGACCATTTTATTATCAGCTTTCGCTGTTTGTTGGAGGCCAACTGAATAAATGAACGCACAAGTTCTTACCTATTTATTACAAAATGTTATTTTATTTTCTCTTTATGGTTCGTTGTTCGTCTTGGGGTGAGCACAGCATTTCAGCCTTTATGGACTGCACGCCACAGGATACAGTATATCGTATTTAGCAAATTCGAATAAGAAATTACGATATAGAAATTGATGGTGCGTTTTTTTTCGAATTACAGATAAGATATTTGATTGGTTCTCAGATTTCCTAATACTTTTTAAGTATTAGCTAGTTCCGGTACTGCGTTTTCAAAGATATAGACGTAAATCAAAACCGAAGGGTTGCGTGATAAACAATAAATGTTTTATTGTATTTCTTTGACAATTGCATTGTCCGTTTAAAATAAGCGAGGTATGAAAGTTAAGGTTTCCTTCTGATTTTTTTTGTTGTTGTATTTTTCTTTTTTGAAAGTGATAAATTTGATTTTATTAGCATTAAGTTGAGTGAGTGATGGTCTAGTCACGTTTTGATTCTGTTTAGAGTAACTTCTGCTTTCTTGAATGTATCGGCCCAATTTTTCCTATTTAATAGAAGAACAGTATCATCAGCAAAGCTTATGATTTCGGAGTCACATTATATGTGTCATGGGTCATTTTTGTAAATTAAGAACAGAATTGGACCCAGAATAGTTCCTTGAGGCACCCCGAATTTAGCATCAATAAATTTGCTGGTTATGTTGCCGAGTTTAACCGTTTACTTTCTGTTTTCCATGTAGGTTTTAAGAAATGTCAATTCATTATCAGTAATCCCTATATTTTCGAATTTGTCAAAAAGGTGTATGTGGTTTATAGTATAAAGGCATACTGCCGATAGCTCCGTTGTAACTTTCCTCGTTCTCATAGACGACGCATCAGAAAGTGGGGTTAAGGATCTCAGAGCAACGGGACAAACATTATCACGCGATAGAAGTGTGACGACTTGTGGTACCTAAAATCGCCAAAGATAAGGATTTTGAAAGAAACTTGCGAGGTCTTCACCCAGCAGCTAATAGATAATGGCAAGTCATGATTATATTATAAATTGTACAAGATTACCTACCGAAATCAGTTCGAACAGATGTCATAATCTATGGAGGATTGCAGAAAAAAATGATAATACGTATCTAACCCCATTTATCTTTTCTTCGGTATGTCAGATAATGTAGCGAATTACACAAAGCGGTTCCCGATAAGATTCTTATAGTTAAGAGTTCACAGCAGATAACTATAGGTGACCTATAGTGCAAATATTTATGTCCTAATCAATTGGCTGATAACATATCTTTAACGCAATATCGATTGTTACATTATTCACTAGGAAATTCGTTATTGGCGGATTGAATAATATATTATGTACTTCTGTAGTAAAAAAACGCATATACGAGTGTTATTAAAAATGGATGTTAGAGGAATCGTGAATTGTACTCAACAAAAGCATAATTCAATTATTATTTTTATCTTAAAAATACGCGTAATCAAATGTGGCATTTATCAATTAAAGGTATTTTTAATGTTTATTTAGCCTTTTGCATTTATTACGATGAAGTGAACGGCACAACAAGTCGGGAGCGACCGAGGAAAACATGGCCGAGTCGAGTTAATCAAATACTTGAGTCGGGTCATGTCGAGTCAAGTCAGAATAACAAGATTGTGTATGAGACGAAATATACATGAATGTGAACGATGCAAGGAGCGTATACAAAAAAAAGTCGTGTGGCGGTCCAACCTCTCTGCTTACCCCTGCAGAGAAATAATGTGATGGTTGATTACCATCATTACCTGGTTTCGCCCGCGATTTGGATAAAAAAGTAAACAAGGAACAAAAATATCATGTCTTGCCGTACTTCCGCACATCAAAACATTTCCGCGACATGAAGCCTCTGTACTCCCTTTATACCGCGTACATCCACCACACTTAGAACACGGCACACCGATCTGGGGCCGGTTCCGGTTATTTTTAGGGACGAAACTACGAGTTAAGGGTATGAAAACTAATATAAAGTAAAGTTAAGTATTGATATATTAAATAGTGGTTTAAACAAAACATTTCCTGAAATAAAACAATTCCTTTGTTAATGACCACTAAATTTATTTACTTTATGTACCCTGATATTGCTTGTGTTAAGCGAAACCGGTCGGTGGTAATAAATTAAATAAGTTTCGTGATTATAAACAAAGTAACTGTTTTATCTCATTAATACGTCGACGGCCTCCGTGGTTGAGTGGTTACAAACCTCGGCTACGAATCCGGAGGTCGCGGGTTAGAATCCCGGAGTGCGCAAGTAAATTTTATTTGATTAATTTGTTTTATTTCACAATTTTTTTATTAAAAAATAATATACGAGTATAGTAAATTTGCGGCACGTACCAGAGTGGTAAATATTTTCAGTATCGCCCTGGTGAAAGACCACCATTTAGATTCGAAACGCTGCTTGAATAATAATAATAATAATAATAAGAGTAAATTTCTATAGCGCAGTTTTGTGAAGGTTCTACATAGTATACCTGTTATTATAATATATATATATATAAATATATATATATGCAAATTAAAACTATGACATACAATATTCATGAGCAGGTATTATAATATAACATTGAAATGGCATTAGTCGTGTTTGGTGACCAGATCTGAATAGCCAGGTACTCCCCCACCTTCCTCTTCTCTATCTCCTTCCCCTCCTCGATACCTTCAGCCTCACAAGATACCCCAATTGGGGATATCATAGTTTCACTGGCTCCAGACGGTTGGAAGCAGCTGGGACTCTTATTCGGTACTAACATGAAAAAATAAAATTTAAAAAACCATTTTATTGATAAGCAGTCAATATTAGCTTTATTAATTGCAGAACCTCGAACGTTAATTCAAAGGTTGATGACCTCGTCGTGTGATTGACAATACGTCACATGGCAAACATACAAGTAAGTACGAATCATAATTGGCTAATTGTTTAATCACGCTTTTAATAAATTAATTAAAAATTACATTGTAATCACCACTATATTCAACATGTTTCGAAAGCGATGCTTTCCTCATCACGAATATATAGAATACTGTATAAGAGTATATTGTATATATTAATAAAGTGGTGATTACAAAGTAATATTGAATTCATTTATCAATAATGACACCACAAAGTGAATACCAATCTTTGGAAGAAATAATAATAATAATAAGTATAAATAATACATGGCGTGATATTTATAAGGCGAAGCAGCTGTTATTTGGTATATTTTTAAATAATTTCCCCACATTAATTCATAATCTAATCCAGTTTAATCCAATGCACAGTGGTAGATACTCTCAGTATTGCTCGGGTGAAAGACCACCGTTTGAATCGAAACATTGCTAGAAATGGTTTTAGCCGTGGTAAGTGACCAGATCTGAACAGCCAGGTACTTCCCAATCATCCATTTTCCCCTATTCCATCAGCTAAACAACATTCCTCAAATGGGGATGCCAGAGTTCCAATGTCTCCGGGCAGTTGGGACTCCATTGCGGAAACATATATATATTCATATATAAGTAATTATTTTCAATGTTGTAGATCCCGTCTTATTTAACAATATCTTCAAAAATACCTTAAAACGTAAAATACGTAAAATTTGTAATTTTTTTTAATTGAAAAAAGAAATGAATTGGGTAAATTTTCATAAAGCACACATAGAGCTTTACACCACATACAAAGTTGACTTATATTATTCAAGGTTAATTTTACACATGTGACCTTCAAAACAAGAGGAAAGTCAGTGTCAACGTGAGTTTTCGAAAACCACCCCCATTCCCCCTTCCTACCCCTTAAAGCAGAATGTTAGTATTTCTTGATGAAATATTGCCTACTTCACGTTCAAAATAAGAGAAAAATTACTGGGTAGGGTTAATACATTATCAAAATTTTACTCAAAACCGTAAATGTACTTCACCTAGTCATTTATTTATTTGATTATACGCCCATCTGGGCTTTTACACGGATTTTAGAATATAATTTAAAGAGCTATCGAAAATTACAAGTACATAGAGATTCTAAACAATAAAGTAATGAACAATCTTTTTCAAATGTTTAACAGTTACATAAAATAGAAAAGTAAAACAATATTATAACATAAATCGTTATCGCTACATTATCCAATCTACAATATTGTAGGATTCATCAAAGTGCTGGTATAGATGACGCTTTACTGTATAAATGGAGTCAGCAAATACATAGTAATTCTATAATAGCAAAAGAAACTGATTGCCGAGTAATTACAGTACAATATAACAACAAATGAATAACTAGACGATCTGTCAACGAGAGATTGATAAGTAGTGTAGAAAGACAAGGCATGGGGGTTATTGCGCAAGCGGTGCTGGTGCAAGCAAAGCATACTAAACTGCTGGTGCCACAGTACACAGTGGTCAGTGCGCAATCTGGTGACCGCAAGACACAACTATAAACCGGTCATCGAGTAACATACACTGCACTTTATTCGTTCCATTAGCAGTGCACATAGGTGCATTGGTGTTGTGACCAGCTTTAAATGCATGCAATGGGACTTACAATGGTCGTAGATCGCCGTGAGTACGCATTACCTTCAGTAGTATGTTTTCTTATAAAAAAGGTTAGGTTAGGTCAAAACCGATATTTATCAAGTCACTAGCTGAGTACCCGGATTTGCTTGATTTGAAAAATTGATTTAACAGCGAAAGTAATGCATTGTGACGACTATTACTATCTCTAAACAAAGGAACATTCTTTCGAAAATTTTATTTAATTCCAAATATTTATTTTTTCAAAACATATCTAAATAATAAAGTTCTTGAGTAGGCACCTACTTGTGTTTTCCATTTTGAAAATGTTCTACCCAAAGAAGCCTTCTTCTTTTAAATATGTAATCTGTGGCTAACCAGAGTGGTATATCTATGGGCTAACCTAAATACGACATGGCGGGTTCAATGTTCTTCATACTAATTATAAAACGTTATAGCAACACATGTTGGATTTCATTCAAACTACTCTCTAAACCTTCCCGGCACGAATAAGAACAAACTGTGATATTTACAGCGAAATCGGTCAAGTAATTTTCGAGAAAATCGAGGACACACAGACAAACATTCGTTTTTATATATAGAGATTAAACTTACGAAAAAAAAACTAGCCCAAAAACCTAACCGAATTGATCTTTTTTAAAAATTTATTAGGTTATTTATTTATTTAACTTTTTTTTGTTAGGTTAGGTTTTCGGGCCAATTTTTTTTTTAAATTTAAATGACTTTATATCACTTTAAAAAGTATACCGATTCATACGTGTGTTGAATTATCCGGCCACCGGGTAAGATTGTGGTTAGGAAGTAGGAGGCTATTCATGTCTGGTCACTAAACACGGCTAAAGCTATTACATGCAACGTATTGTTTCTGAATGGTAGTCTTTCATCAGGACGATACCGAGAGTAACTATCTACTAACAGAAATATAACATTAGATTCTGCTTTTTAGTTAATTACCAATAATTTGACCGATTTCTCACAGAAAAACTGATAACATTGTGACAATTAAATATTTGTAAATAAGCCAACGTAGTAAAATTATAAAACATGTCTTTGTACGAACTATGATTATAGAATTAATTCACTGCCAACTATTGCCAAGTCGACCCCTAGGAATAATAAGGTTCCATCTGACGCGACAGTGTTATGCGATTATGAGCCTTAAAGTTGCTCTCCTTAGAAGACATTATCGCATGACATTTCTGTGTCAGGTGGAATCTTGTTATTCCAAGGGGTCGAAGTGGCAATACTGGCACGCACATGCGCGATCAGCAGCGAACGAAATGTCAGAACATTTGAGGAAACGAACTGACGTCCGATTTCGTGTGACGTTGTTGGCTTGCAGTTTATAATCCCTACATAATATTTTGCAACAAAAGTGGTGTTATGTAGTGTTTTTTATTATTTTTCTTTTAAATTCTTCTTATGTTGTCTTTTTTTAGTTAAAAATAATGACAATTATTTATTTATTCACATCGACATTTAAGTTGGGAACATTTGTATTTCCAAAACATAGCAATTTACCATCAATTGTACACGTAGTTGTACACGTGAAGTTGCATTATGCTTACCTGGTCGATATTAATTCCTAGCTAGACACATTGCCCGTTCTAAGGAATTAAATATGTGGTGGGTGTGGTGGGTATCAAAATATCGGGTCGAAGGGTGTTTTATTATTTTTAATTTATTGTTGAAGCTCTTTTCGGTGAGTTCCGAAATTGTACTAGAAAAAAAGAAAATGAAGATATAGAAGAGAGAAAGAAAAAAAAAACAAACGAAAATTATATAAAAGGGCATTACGCGGGTTTTCGATATGAAGTTATTTTATGGCAATTCAAGCTTGTCAAAAGCCAAAGACAATTGACAAAGAAATATTTAGAACGTACAATACTACTTATTTTAAAATACCAGAATATCCCGTTAAAAATACGAAAATTCGTCGTTATTTACCAGAAAATTGCGAAATTCGCGACAAAATCGCTAAATTTTAGGTAAAAATTCGCGTTATCGCAAACGGGAAATTTTCAGGACTCTATTTATTGATAATAATACATTTTGTATGTGTACAAAATTGTATTAAAACAGTACAAAGTGCAAATTAAGATTTGTTTTTATGCGAAACCAACAAGTCTTGTGCCAAGCACAATCAAACAATGCCAACTATCAAAAGAGTTATCCAAAAGAAAATCTACCCCTTTCAAGATTACAAGACCCAGGGATTAAACACCCTCCCCTCAGCATCCCCACTGAAGACACAAGGGCACGATGGAAACCAAAAATATTTCAAAATAACTGGTTTTGTTAGTATTCAATTTTCCGGAAAATAGCAACTATTGGTCACCAGAAAATCATACGATCTTTAAAGGGGTTATCACTTTACTGGAAACTGCGGTCAGCCGGTGTCATATTCAATCTCAATTCATAATAACGTTCAACGAGAAGCGGGTATACATTCATCTCAAATAGACAACATCGTCATTTTAAATTATCAAAGAAACCAAATCGCTTTGTGGCTTCACATTATACTTAAATTTTTAAAAAAAGGTATTTGTTTAAAACCACTTTATTCAATTTATACATATGTCGACCGGTTTCAGTTAATCTTAACCTTCCTCAGGACCGTAATCATATAAGCTAACTTAACATGACGGTCCCGAGGAAAGTTAAGATTTAAAAGACGTTCAAGTCGTATTCAAATGTTGAATCTAATCTAAAATCGTACATGTATGATGTGTGCCCAATGCGCGTCAAGGGAGCACTCATCTGTGTTAGTGTCTAAAAAGCAGTGTTTTCGGCAATGCCAGCATATGTAGCAATCATTGCCATCTGTTGATTAGAATAACTTTATAATGGTTGTTACGATTTTTTTTCTTATGATTCTTTTTAGCAAATCTAGTCTGCAATTGTTTTTTAAAGCAGTTTTTCTCGATCATCTCAGAATGTACGAAACGGCACATAAGCTATATTATAAATGCAGCGACGATATGTAAACAGAGATTTGACGTATTATGACGAACGCTTTTCTTTTACTATCTTTTATTACGAGGAACGGCTGCGCTACCTGTTTCAGACATAACTTAATTTTGAGTATGAGGCCAAAATACCCATCCAAACTGAAGGAAATGTTTTTTTTTTAAATTTATGTAAAGGTTTAATAAATATCTAGTATGGATGAGAAGTATTTTATTTATTTTTGTTTTAAATTATGAAGTGTATGTCATGAAAAAAAATCATAATTTTAGATGCAACTTAGAAAATTATTTGTGGGTTTATCGATTTTTTTTTTAAATTATCATATTTGCTTTGTAAATATGATTACGTAAATAAAAACACAAAAACAAAACATTAAAAAAAGAACGTTTTTTCGGGTCGACATTTTAAATTATGTACGGCAAATTTGTGTTCCAACGTAAATCGCAATAATGTACTTCATAATACTGTTATTGCGGGGCAAGCGAAATGCAGATTGTGTTCCTGTTTGTGAGATAGCCATGCCGCCTTCACCTCGGCGAATAGAATCTGTGATACATACTCCCAATATCCCAACTCCTGGTGGTTTTTAGATAAATCTTAGTGTTAATTCACTAAAATATAGAAAGTAATTATTAAAATAAAAAAACCAAGGGCGAAAAATATTTGAGTAATTGTTTATTTTTCCCCAATATTTAAATACATTTTATATAAGTTCGGAACTTTTCAAGTTAAATATTGTTATAGATACTTTTAAATAATGTTTCTTTTGTGATATGAAGTGAAAATGTATCAATAACTCAAACGACATCTTACATAATATCAGTCTATTTAAATAGACTGATATTTTCAGGCTGAATACATTTCTATACCCGCTACTGTACTTAATAACAACATAATATATGAATAGTTGGAAAATGTTGAGAATCGTGAAGAATGCAAGGCGAAGCGATGGCGAAGGCGATGTAAGCGAAATTAATAAGATTAAGAAAGAGATGCTTAGATGGTTTGGGCATGTAGAGTGAATGAACGAAGAAAGGACTGTACGGAGAATATATGACGTGAATGCGAATGGAAGAAGAAGCCGGGGACCTCCGAGGAAGCTATGGCAAAATTAAGGAAGGGACGCTTAGATGGAGCAGATGAACCAAGGCAGGAGTGCCAGGAGAATATATGAGGTGAAAATTAATGTTAGAAGAAAGTCTATTACGTCAGAGGAATCGAAGGCACATACGATAATTTCCTCTTATTTTATCAAAAGAGGTTAAATAAAGCTGGCCGCAATTTTTTTACCAAGTATATCGAACCCTGCACTTTTTTAAAAGGAAGAGTGTTGTTTTTTTTACTTCATGTCTCTCCTTCCTCTGATCTGTGGTTATTACATATTACTTACCTTGGATTTAGTTTAGTTACGTTTTAATATTACTGTATTTACTTAAACCGTTTATCGAATGTCAACGATATCGAACAGAAAAATATACAGTTTTCATTTACAATTATAGCAATAGTATGTTTTACAATTAACTAACTGAACATCCGTCACGCCGTTTCTCCGCAGGGGTGGGCGCAGAGAGAACGGTCCGCCAAACAACTCGATCTTCGCATATACTTCTTGCTTCATTCACATTCATGCAAAGTCTCATACATTCCGACTTCTGACATGGTCCGACATGCCATGTCTTCCTCGGCCTTCCCCGGCTTCTTCTTCCATTCGCATTCGCGTCATATATTCTTTTTACACTCCTTTCCTCGTTCATTCGCTTTACATGCCCAAACCATCTAAGCGTAGCTTTCTTAATCTTACTCATCAGCCTTGCATTCTTTACGAACCTCAATACTAATACTTATTTTAACCTCAATATCATAACAGGGTAAAAATAGAATTAAAACCACGTTAAAACTGATATATTTGACAAATACTCGTCAGTAAATAAGCATTCAGCAAATAGAAGTAAACTAACGATAAAAAATATTTACCTATTAGCTTAGGGTCGGACATAACTTAACCGTGGGATTAGATTAAAGTATGTATATCTATGTCGTGACCTTTGTCGACTTTCCGGAGTTTTAAGTTTTTGGTTAGCATGAAAAGAGTAACATGATTTAAAACATAATTTTATATATTATTCTAGCTGATGTGCACCCGGCCTTGCTAGTGATTTAAAAAAAAATTTAAATATAGATATGAAGTTAATTCTTGCTTTTCGTCTGGGTGCCATAATTGATTTGACGACGAAAGTAATAAATACACTTTGACGACTATTACTATCTCTAAACAAAGAATTGAAGAAACATTATTTTGAACATTTTATTTCTTTCCAAACATTTATTTTTTCAAAATGTATCTAAATAATAAAGTTCTTAATTGTACCTACTTGTGTTTTCCATTTTGAAAATATTCTACCCAAACAAACATTCTTCTTTTGAATATGCAATCTGTGGCTAACCTGAGTGGTATATCTATGGACTAACCTCAATACAATTTTCGACCGGTCAGTGGCTGAGTTGGCATCGCGTTTGGGTCTCACCCAGGCGTCGTGAGTTCAATTCCTCGGCTGGCTAAGTCCTCCATTACGACACAAGCAACATCTTCCGCTTATTGTGATGGTAGTAGGAGATTTTCAAATATTGTCAGGTTATTCGTAACCAGGGAGTGTTTGTCTTTCTTCAAAAAAAAAAATACAACATGGAGGATTCGATATTTTTCATACTAATTTTTTTAAATTTTTAAACGTTTTAACGTTGTAGCAACAGTTTTACATATTGGATTTCATTCAAACTCAACTTTCAGACAAACATTCATTTTTATATACATATTAATAAATAATATTAATAAAACATCATGGAATACCTATTGTACTTCAGATTATATAGGTTTGCCATCGTACAATAAAATTTAATTCGTATAGTTTGCACTTCGAAATAAATATTAACAGCTTTGATTAGAGTTTGCACATTGAAAGAGGTAATTTTAAGAAATCATAAGTCAATTATTTTTTATTGGTTAGCAAAGGTTCGGGATATAGACAAAGGTATATCAATAATGAAACTGTAAAACTAATAAACAATACAATAATCATAAAAATTGCCACGATGCTTCTAAGCCGATAATTTCCTACAAAATAATATTTAAGAAGATAATCATTACATCGACAAATAATATTCTTAGAACGATGTCCGATTTTTATGTTAAAAAAACACACCTCGTTTACGTTTCCACGAAAATAGCATTCCATTCAATGTTTGCTAAAAATACTTCAGCCGTGACGTTTTTTACAGCAGACTAGGAGATCCCGTGACATTAAACCCCGCGTCATCCGATACACAGATGAAACTACTTTACAGTGAGAATGGACGTTTGGTAAGACTTAAAAAACTGGTCTACCGGAGCGCCACTTGGAGGCTTCCGTACAGTAATGGATATTGTGATTTTTTTTTAAATGATGTCATAATAATAATAAAAACATTTTATAAAACGTAATGCAAAAAGTCACGAAAAATATAAAATTACATTTTTTTTTACAAAATCACTAATACAAGAATTTAATTATTTATAAATGATTTTGTGCAGGCTTCTTGAAGGACCGCAGCGATGCCGACCTTCGAATAGATAGTGGTATTTCATTCCAAAGTTTTGTTGAGGAATAGCTGTAACTACCCTCAAATACAGTTGGATGTCTGGGGAGAACAAGTAAATAGTCTCTTTGACGTGTATTGTATGCATTACAGTCACGGGCCACTGCAGTTTAAACAGATCGGTAGGAACCTTCGAATTCATCAAATTGTACATTCGACATATTTAATGTAACTTCCTTCCGTTCGACATACAGTATTTACAGTTTTTTAAAGAAAGGCAAACATTCCCGGGTTACGAATAACCTGACAATATTTAAAAATCTCCTACTACCATCACAGTAAGGGGATAATCTTGCTTGCGTCGTGGTGGAGGACTTGGCCAGCCGAGGAATTGAACTCACGACGCCTGGGTGGACCCAGACGGAATGCCAACTCAGCCACTGACAGGTAAGACGAGATATGCTCGCGTTTCGTCATAAGATAAATGAAAGAAAATGTTTTATTACAATAGGGGTCGATTAGCAGAGGAAAAAAACAGAAACAGCGGTATTCTGTGCTTATTTTAGAATGATATTCTTCAGAATTGTACTTTTTTTTATATTTACCAGTTTATACTACAAAAATTCTGGAACGGAAATAATCACGTTTGTTTTATTTTCATAGAACTTTCAACAGCGAATACAATATTGCTTTATTAAACCTAAGAAGGGATCCTGCTGCATTTATTTTAATTATAAAAATCTAACCCAGGAAAAACTCAAAAAGCGGAAAAATTACAACGACCAACATCAACGAGGAAAGGCAGAGTCGCATGGAAAAAAAATACAAGTAGTGAGCTGCTTTGACTTTGCTTTAGTAATGCTTTGCTGCTGTAGGTTATACTTTTTTTTTCTTATATGTCACGCAGGGACCACCTCTCCAACCCCTTGCGTGGACCATTTTTCCAAACAAAAGCCCTATAAAAAGCCTTCTTTTTAAATAAAAATTTATAGCAAAATGCATATTTTCAGTAAAATAAGAAAACCCAAGTTGAACGGCAAGTATCTAACTATAAAGCATATCTACAAACCAGTTTGCATGTTTCTGAATCAGCAAAAACTACGGAGATTTCTGGCGTCATATTAACAAGAGTGTGGAATTTCAACGCAATTTTTTTCCAGCATGCCATTTCATAAGCGTAGAAATATTAATTTGAATGGAAAAAAGACAAGACGCCACATTATTTTTCAATCCGAATGTCAAACGAAAACGCGTTACGTAATTACTAGCTTGTGTTATGACAAAATAGTATGGTTCCTTCCTCCCGTCGAGAAACTCAAAAAGTCTCGAAACGTTGCTTGAAATGACTTTAGTCTTGTTTGGTTACCACAGCTGAATAGTAGTACACTTAATTTTCCTCATCTCCTTCCCCTTCCCACACCTATGTTAGTTTTAGCCAATAGATGGCATTAGTGACCGGTAGCTTAATTGTTGGAAACACCCCAATGGGGTCGAATAGTATCTTCGTTAAGAAAGGAGCTTCCTGGCTCTCCAATCATATATTATATTTTGGGTATTTTTGTTAATAAAAGATACCGTGTTTTGTTTCACACACGAGAATAATAAACTACATACCCATTGGCTTAAGGCATCGGCATCCGTAGAAATAATATAAACAAACCATCCTCCTACAGAGAACGATGAAACAAACCCTTTCCAGCGCGGACGTAAACCGATCCGGGACCGTGCAAGCAGCGTGCAGCGGTGAATTTTCCCATTAAAACGGCAAATTAAATTTGTCGCAAATGGACGGGTACCAACTCTTGCGCTCCTTAATTAACATCCGGTGGCAAAACGCGGCGAGGGAACGAAACGGCGATGAAACCGATCATTAGGGATGCAATTATGACGGAGGTTAAATATGTGGTGTTTACCTATCCAATCCCTACGTATTACCTACGAAAAATTATAGGAAAAATTTAATTGGGGTTTTTAAGACTTTTTGTTGAGTGTTCGTAAAATAATTTATACAAGGAAATCCTTGAATCACATATGAAAATGTAGATGGAAATTTAATTTGTTTTTTTAAGATTTGTAGTGTTGATAATTTAATGCATAAACAGAAAAATGCGTAAAATTACGTACATATGAAAACTTTGAGGAAATGAATATTTTGTAGTTTTCAACATCAGTGTTCATAATATAATATACAAGAAAATACAGTTAATTCGTTAAACTATCTACGAAAACACAGAGAAAACCACAGAGTATTCATTCTGACGTGTCAGTGGAGGGAACGAATACATGGTTTAGTTTTTAAGATTTGCAAAAGGAGGGATCATAGCGTCATCTGGAGCCGCCTACGTAATAATAATAGTAAAAATATGCATTTATTTAAAACACAAATTATTTAACAATTTTTTTTATGAATACTTTGACTGCCTAACTAGGAACAAAACCGGCTTTTACGATAGTCAAATTGACAAGTTTAATTCATATTAAGTGCCATTATACATGTATACAGGTAAAAAAAAGTATTGTCATAATATGATCATATATTCGTATACATATATAGAGAAGAAGAAACAAATAGTATAATGACATGTGAAAAATATAGATAAATCAATTACGTACACCAGATAATTTAAGTGATGACCGGATGCATCAAAACATTTTAAAAAGTGATTTAAAGTCATAAGTAAGGAAAAAAAATATCCCGAAAACCTAATCTAACCTAACATTATTACTACCTTTTTTTAAAATAATGAAATTATTAATAAAATTAATAAGAAATACTTTAACACCACTGTTTAATATATTGATATCAACATGTTTCGGAAGCCAAGCTCCCTCATCAGGATACCCAGTATACTTGAATATTTTGTGTAAACCATGTTGATATTTATATATTAAACAGTGGCGTACACAAAACATATCTTATTAATTTTTATCAATAATGACACCACAAAGTAATTTTACAATTATTGAAGAATTAAAAAAAAAATTAGGTTAGGTTTTCGGACGAGTTTTTTTTTAAGTACTTTTAATGACCTTATATCAAGTGTGCCGATTCATACGTGTATCGAATTATCATGGAACCAATTTAAGAATAATTCCTTAAAAAGATTGGTATTCACTTTGTGGCGTCATTAATAAATTAAATAAAAATTACTTTATAATCGCCACTTTAACACATACATATCACAACATGTTTCGAAAGCGAAGTTCCTCGTTAGGAATATACAGAATTTATTGAATTTACTGATGAGGAAAGCTTTGCTTTCGAAACATGTTGATATATATATATTATTAAAGCGGTGATTACAAAGCAATTTTTATTTATTTTTTTTTAATTTAAGATTAGTGTCAACCTAACCTTTAAAAATCAATCTTGACCAAATCTGAATGAATTCCCAGGTAGTCCGCCATAACACAGGTTGGCGGGCGGAAAAATAAAAACAATATATATTATAGTTTTTATAGCGTGAAAAAAAAAGAAAAAGAAATCCTTTTCCAAATAAGTCGTCTCCATTATTTTCCCTCCCCATTTATTTCGTCTTGACAACATTCCCCGAATTGGGTAAGCCATAGAGTCCCACTGTCTGCGAATTGGAAACAAATAGTTCCAATTTTTATTCAATATTCATAGTTACGAAATAGTCACTGCAAATGAAAATATTTACTACACAATCTTTAAATTTAAATAAATTATGTATGTGAATTTCTGTAAGCTATTTTTAAATCGGCTTCGGAAAACAGGAAATAAATAAAAACGTTTAAGTTGAATAGCCTGGCCTGGCGCAGACGAAAATTATGCGGAACTTTGTGCTGAATTTGAACACATTCTCTCGTATTATGTGAAAATAAATCGGAAGGTAAAGCGAACAAATTTGCCGAAATAAGTCACGAACTACCTACTAGTTTATTGAAATCGTATAATATGTAATTCATTTTATGAGGTCTAATTCAAAACGTTGAATTAAATCTCTTGCATAAATAATATTATTTGGAACACATATTATTTAACAACATTTAAGAAAGCTTTGACATCCCAACTAGGAACAAATCCCGTTTTAGGACAGTCAAATTGACTAGTTTAGTTCATATTAAGTGCCATTATGCAAAAATAGAAGCGAAAAGCTAGTATTGACACAGTACGGTAATATAATATATTTAGAAAAAAGTATAATAATTAAGTATAAAGAGATGATAGGTACTGGTTGGTGTTAAGAGGGAAAAAATCGTTAAAAACGAGTACTAAAAAAATATAATAATATTGAGTAATATTGATAAGATTGAGTTACGTATCACTCAGCTTTATGAGCCGACGACGAAACTCAGGGATGCAGCCAGAAGAGGGTGCAGAAAATAGTTAATAACATATTAAATTTATTTTATTCAGTGAGTAGAAAAAGTAACTTTAGTAAATTGTTTATAATCAAATGTTTGTCAAATTTTCCTTTCCTTGGTTGGGGTTTTTAATCCAGTTAAGATCTTTTCCCAAAGAGCACAAATAATGTAACATAAAATATTGGCATAGTTAAAATGTTTACTAATTGGGTACAAGCTTCCGAATGACAATAACTTAAGACTATAAATAATTCCATCCGATTAGCGCTGGATAAGGGTTTCCCAATTACATCGAGATTCTGAAGCTCGCGAATTGAGGTCCCTTTGAAATCTAGGATTCAACTGAATATCTAAGCCATATTGAGATACTCTCAGTTTCGGCCTGGAGAAAGACCGGTAACCGGATAATTCAACACACGTATCGTAATAAGCATAGTTTTTAAAAGTGATATAAAATAATCATCATTTTTATTGTCTTTTTTTTTATAACAAAATAACAAATAATGAAATCCGCACTGGGATATCCCGTGCTGAGGATTTCATTTACAAAATATGAAATTAAAATATATTAAATTGATATAATCGCTGAAAAAAATAAACAATTGTAAGGTGAGGGTAAATGCAGTCGAGTGGTTTGGGTCTTAGTTAGTTCTTGGGTTTTAGTCTGTATTTGGTAATAATATATTTTCAGATCTCCCTATGTAACTTACAGAGCGTTTTATTTGATTTTTAAATTCATTATCGTTGTTGTGATTTTTGAAGGATAGTGGGATTTTGTTGAAGATGTACCAAAGTTTTTTTGTTCAACTGTCGAGTTTGTGGTTCCTTGTTTAATGTGTTTTTGACTCTGAGATCTAGTGTTTCTAATATTTGTGATTGTTGTTATTTCTTTAGAGTAAGTAGTATTGTTTTAGAGTATAAGTGTTTTATTGACATAATGCTAAATTTGTTGAAGATTTCGTCAGTGCCAGTCATTAAATTTTAATATAATTATATTTTAATGTAATATAATAATAAATATACAAAGTCATTAAAAGTAAATAAAAAACTGGCCCGAAAACCTAACCTAATTAATCATTTATTTATTTTATAATGTAAAAATTTAAAATGTTTAAATATACTATTATTAATATATTATAGTATTATATTTGGGCGCTTTCAATGTTGTAATATTGTAACATCTGTGCAATAAGGGTAAAAAATTAGAATCATTATAAATTAATCGACTAATAAACAAAATAGAAGAGAAGTACGTAATGAATAATCAATAAAAGAAAAGGGCCGACTCTCCTCTAATATATCCATCACAGTGTAACCATACTTATATGCATTAATAGTATATAATCATGAATGTAAATAGGAAGCAAATATAAAACTGTAACTGGGAACTTCGTCGCAGACATCCAAGGCGAATTCTAAGAAGGATATTGTACGTACGTATGTGTACGTATTGTACTGATATGTACCTATTATAACATAATAAAATATTTTAAAGGCCCAACAAAAATGTACCTGGTTATCCGTAGTTCATGTAACTATAGGACAAAAACGGCTATAAAATTCATCTTAGCAAACAAGACAGAAATCACAGGGAAATAACAAAACTAGAAACAACAACCTGTTCAAATAAAAGCTGACCCGAATGACTTTATTAAATTATAAACATAGATTCAGTAAATAAACATAATGTAATCTGTCTTACAGAGGGTAATAAACCAACGCTAAAGTAGTTTTTAAAAATAGAATAAACAGTACAGTCAGCAATAAAACAAATTTCAAGTCATAAATAAAAAAAATATTAGAAAGCAGGGGAACTCACCCCCGACGTCGATGCTATATATACCATAGCTTTAATATTCATTGTGCCAGTCTGGCGATGCCCGTGATAGGGTGAAACCGGTCCGGTCGAAAATAAATAAATGGAAAAAGTTATAAAGGTTTTTAATAAAAAAAAAATCATTTTAATATGGAATTCCACCAGTTTCAAAATGAGAAATAATTAACATTGCGTTGACATAACTTATTCATTTCGTATGACATTGCATATAATAACTTATTTTATAAAAAAAAATCTAATCAGAAAATCCGAATTGCATTCTCTAGTTGGGAGCTGTTAGTTGTGCGATATTCACATCCAAAAATTAAAAATACATGGATGACGCAAGCGACCAAAATCTTACAAAAGTGTTATGAAATCTGAAGATCTAAATAATAAATCGCTAAAAAACCGAAAATTTTACTCTGCCACGCTTACATAATATTTTTTGTTCCATCGATCAATGCTGTATTAAAGTCTAACGACCGTTCTTCCCAACTTTTCGAATGATCAATCTCAGGCACCGATCAGCCAAGTGTTTTGTTGAGCATTCGCTCTGTTTGCCTATTTCCAAGCATTTTTATCCTAAATTGTCTATTGAGGAGCCCGCCCACTTTCGTAGACTATAAAATAGTGCCCTCCCACTTTCGTAGAAAATAAAATAGTGCTCGCCCACTTTCATAGACGTAAATTTGACATTTGACGTTTCTATTTCGTGAAAACAAGACTTAAAACCTGTTTTGACATTCGAAAACGGAAATAAATCTGTGTCATTCCATATTTAAACCAATAATGACGTTTGACTTTGTTCACCCTGTTGACACTTTTTATAACTGGTCCTCTGTTGAGGGGAACTTAATCCACAAAAATCGATATCATAAATTGATAGCAAATTGAGAATTTCATTGAGAAGAGAGTATTAAATACGCATTTGAACTGTGTTGAAACAAAATTTCGACTCAACAGTTGCTCAGTAGAGTTGGGAAGAACGGCCGTAAGTAGAGTGCTTTTTAGGGGAATTTAAGCTATAGTTTTTTGTTGTTGAATTTTCTAGCTTTGTTAAGAAGCGCCCTTGGAGGAAATAAACAAAAAGCACTATAAAAAATATTCTTTGTTATTAAATATGAGCCCAACCTAAAGTTCACATTTCGGTGGGAAATATTGTAATAATATAACAGATAAATCATTACCTAGATATAGCGCGATTAATTTCGTAATTATAACAGCACAATAATGTAATCTTTATTACCTATCACCATATTATTATTACTCGTATCTCGCAGTGATAGCAGAAATGTTATCAAAACGACCTCTAAGAATGATAGTACAGTGCTGAATATCAATGTACTTTAACCCTATGGGACGATTGGATCTACATTTACAATTATAAATAAATATTACGTATTATTAATTAATAATTATTGACTAGGGGGGGTCCAAATCCAAAGAACAGTGAGATCATTATGTTCGATTGGCAGGTAACGGTGTAAAGACAACGTAGGTCAAATTTAAAAAACAATTACAACACAAATTTTGTGAAATATCACTTCAAGAACATTATAAAATAACTCAAAACATCAATTAAATACTGAACACTGAACAAATGCATAAATATGCTCTTCCCAACGAAATTTTCGATCAAATTAGGACGTCGATTTTTGTGGATGATGTTCCCATCAACAGAGTACTAGTTACAAAAAGTGTCAACAGGGTGAAGAAATGTCAGTGAAATGTCAAACGTCATTACAGGTTAGCGATGTATTTATCGGGATTCAAATATTGAATAACAAAGATTTATTTCCGTTTTCGAATGACAAAACATATTTTTGTATGTTTAAAATAAAACTGAAGACAACCTAAATTATTTTACTTATTATACGCTACGTTTTGTCTTGTTTTTCAGGTCAAACGTCAAATTTACGTGTATGAAAGTGGGAGGGCACTATTTTATTTTCCGTGAAAGTGGCTGGGCAATATCTTATTTTCCATGAAAGTGGTCGGGCACTATTTGAAAGTCTAGGAAAGTGGGCGGGCACCTCCACAGACATTTTAGGATAAAAAATTATTGAAAATAAGAAGCAGAGCGAATGCTCAACAAAACACTTGGCTGATCGATGAGTCAGATTGATCATTCGAAAAGATTGAAAGTACGGCCGTAAGTGTGGTAAGCTGCAACACATTATTACCATAGTACTTATAATATATTATAAATAAATACAGAGCCATACCAAAAATTCCATAGCCCCGTATGTATAACGAGATTTTAGCTCTATGAATCTTTAGCTATTGTGATTTTGTATAAAATCTGATAGGAGTGTTCTAAGCCTTCTTGCAAATGAGCAATGTGCTACAGGTGGTCTACAAAGTGTAGTGGTCTATGCATTCAGCTTGATTCTGGGGGTTGCGTTTTCGATTCCCACATAATGCAAAAAAAAGACATACATTTTTTCATGAAGCATAAATAATAAGAACGCTACGAGCGTGAACGCCACGGGCTATTAAGGAGACATGCTCCAATTGCGTCCGTGTTTTCCCCCATCGTTATTTAATGCTTTAATCTTTCATTCTAATGCACAAATCCCCCGCCATTAATACCACATGTGCGCTGATGACTTGCAATTATTATTTTTAAATACGCCCAACAACAAAAAACAGATTATTCAAATATCCATTTGATTAAATCCTTAAGCGGGATTTAAGAAAAAAAAACAATGAAATCAGATTGACGATTCATTAATTGTTTTAAAATCGTTTAATATTATGGATTACAATGTAAAACAAACTTTGATCCGGAACAGTACTTAATTATATTTATAAACAAAGGAGCGAAATGATTGCTGACGAAAAAATCGTTTATCGTAATGAACATTGTACTGTTTTTTTTACAATGAAAATTTTAATGACAAAGCGCACGCACAGCTTACTGTGACTGTGACCTCATCTTTGATTAATAAAACGGAATGAAAAAAAGATTAACCACTCACTGTACGAATGTGAAACCTTCGATGCACCGAATACGACACGATTGCAACACCTCAGCAAGGAATAAATACTCTTGTCAAGTCGCGGTTCGAGCCCCATATCAGTAGAACTTCAATCGAATATTAATCTCTATATGAAAAAAAAAATGTTTGTCTGTCTGTTCTCGATTTTCTCGAAAATTATTAGACCGCTTTCGCTGAAAATAGCACAATTTGTTCTTATTAATGCCGGGAAGGTTTGAAGAGTGGTTTGAATGAAATCCAATATGTAAAACTGTTGCTATAGCGTTTAAAAATTAGTATGAAAAACATTGAACCCGCCATGTTGTATTGAGGTTAGCCCATAAATATACCACTCTGGTTAGCCAGAGATTACATATTCAAAAGAAGATTATAATTTTGATATTTTTTATGATATTGATAGTTTTATAATATTATTTAAATCGGTGTTATAAAATTGGACTCTAGTATCTCGATAAAACGTTGTTTCCATTACTTTTTTCTTTTTCAAATTTTTTTTTCCAACTTTTGTACATTGATCACAATATGCATGCGCCTCTATATCCTAATTTTGCCCTACATTTGTATGATGATTGTTATTTATTGTTGTATTATATAATATTGTTGAAATAAACTCCTGCTGACAAGCTACTTGCAGTGACTTAGCGGGTATAAGTTCCCATTGTATATAATTAATATTATAAAAAAAAAGGTTTGTTTGGGTAGAATATTTTCAAAATGGAAAACACAAGTAGATACCCTAATTAAGAACTTTATTATGTAGATAACTAACTAACTAACCATCACGCCGTTTACCCGTAGGGTTAGGTAGAGAGGACGGACCGCCAAACAACTCGATGTTGGCATACACTTCTTGCTTCATTCACTTTCATACAACGTCTCATACATTCTGTTATTCCGACTTCTGACATGGCCCGACTCAAGTATTTGATTCACTTGATTGTGCCATGTCTTCCTCGGAGTTTCCCGGCTTCTTCTTCCATTCACATTCGCGTCATATATTCTCCTTACACTCCTTTCTTAGTTCATTCGCTCTACATGCCCAAACCATCTAAGTGTCCCTTTCTTAATCTTGCTCACTACGCTTACATCACAGCCTTGCATTTTTCACATGATCATACATGGTTTTACCACACATTCGTCTCGGAGATCTCATTTCTACAGCGTTCAGTTTACTTTCATCCTTCCTATTGATGTTTAGATACTTTTTGAAAAAACAATTTTTGGAATAAAATTATTTTTTTCAAATGTATGTTTCTTCGTTTCATTGTTTACAGACAGTAACAGTCGTCACAAGGCGTTACTTTCGCTGTTAAATCAATTATGACACCCAAAGAACAAGCAAGAATTCACAACTTCATAACTTTATTAAAAAAAAAAACGAACGCGTTGTTATAAACCACGAATTTATTGTATTTTTACGACAACCGGTTCCGCTTAGATCAGGCTTCGTCAGGGCAAATATAATAACTAAAGAATAATACCGAGTTGTCGTATATAGGTAGAGAAAACAATAGAGTGAGACAGATATATTACAAAAAGGAGAGAAAAGAAAATGAAATATTAGAGGAAGACAACAATTGAAAAGTACTATGTGTAAGATTGTTGTCTAATATATATATATATAGTAAATACAATAGTATAATGGAGACACAGTTAAGTCATTAAGGGAATCCTATAATGATTTATACAAGACAGAGCCACTATTTGTGGAAAATAGACTACTTGATTCCATAATAATAATTAAATAGGGGAGTGTGGCAACATAACAGAAGTATAGGAAGTAAACAATTGATAGGATGTGGAAGGATTCACAGGAAACATTATTAATAAATCTAAAAAAATTCCCCTAAGTTGGATAAAAAAAAATGATTCGTCCCTCGTTAAGAAACGGATTGAAATGTGAGGCTTCGAATAATGTTAATAATAATAATTTGATGATTTGTATAGCGCCGTTTTTGTGAAAAATCACCTCAAGGGCGCCGTACAAACATTACTTCCTACGCTCTATCTAATTATTAGCGGGTTTATCTTTTTTTTAATATGCGTATGTTAGTTAACATTTTATGTTACATTATTTGTGCTCTTTGGGAAAAGATCTTAACTGGATTAAAAACCCTCACCAAGGAAAGGAAAAAGGACAAACATTTGGTTATAAACAACTTACTAATGAAATACAATTTTTTTAAACTCTATTCTACTTTTTTTACTTTTGACCGTGACAGGTTTCAGCCTGTGACGGCTATCTTCAGACTGGTACATTTAGTTCTTAACTATGGGTTGTATACAATTTTGGGTATCAGGGGTAACAAACCATTATTTTACTTAGATTATATTTTTCAGTATTGTTATAGCATGATTTTACAAAACTTTGTGTACATGATATTTTTGAATATATTCATAATATTATTTTATATATCAATCTGGTTTCAAAAAGCATTACGATGGATTACAGTTGTTTTTATTGTAAAGATGATTTTATATTATTTACATAATAAAAGGTTGGTGAATACTGGATCGATAATGAATTTATTCTAGGATTTTCCCATCTTAGTTGTAATATCAAGGTTAACAACAGGATTTTCAGTAATTGGGTTACTACCAGAATTATGATATATTTACAATGGTTTCATATTAATTATATTTAGTGTGCACTTCTGGGAAATAATTATGTACATTTATTGTTATAATCTATTTTTAAAAGTCCTTAATATCGCGGTAGAGTGGAATTTTGAAGTGCTTTGCACTTTGGTAATTTACATTATATTGTTATTGCCTATTACTGGTTATTTAATGTTTTAATACTATGAAATTTACTGATCCTAGAATTTTAAGTGCATGCACTTTGGTAATAACTTACATTATACTGTAATTGCCTATTACTGGTTATTTAATGTTCTAATACTATGAAATTTACTGATCCTAGAATTTTGTAAGTGCATGCACTTTGGTAATAACTTACATTATATTGTTATTGCCTATGACTGGTTATTTAATGTTCTAATACTATGAAATTTACTGATCCTAGAATTTTAAGTGCATGCACTTTGGTAATAACTTACATTATACTGTTATTGCCTATTACTGGTTATTTAATGTTCTAATACTATGAAATTTACTGATCCTAGAATTTTGTAAGTGCATGCACTTTGGTAATAACTTACATTATACTGTTATTGCCTATAACTGGTTATTTGAATAAGCCTACCTTGTTTGTGGATATCCTCATGTTCTAATACTATGAAATTTACTGATCCTAGAATTTTTAAGTGCATGCACTTTGGTAATAACTTACATTATATTGTTATTGCCTATTACTGATTATTTAATGTTCTAATACTATGAAATTTACTGATCCTAGATTTAAGTGCATGCACTTTGATAATAACTTACATTATGTTGTTATTGCCTATGACTGGTTATTTAATGTTCTAATACTATGAAATTTACTGATCCTAGAATTTTGTAAGTGCATGCACTTTGGTAATAACTTACATTATATTGTTATTGACTATGACTGGTTATTTAATGTTCTAATACTATGAAACTTACTGATCCTAGAATTTTTGAGTGCATGCGCAAGGTGGATTAGATTAGGTAAATACATATTTATATTGCGGCAGGTGATAAAATTATGATGGGTATAATAACGGGGATTTGGCAAGTAATTCGAATGAAATGTTCATTACAAAATCACGGTCTACTTTCTTAGTTAGGCCGGTTATTTCCATTGATTCTAGCCTATTTATTTTTTGACCTTACCTGCATGACTTTAACATTTCTGTCTTTGTTATAATAGAGACAATTTACTAAGCTACTCTTTGTACTTACTGAATAAAATATATTTAATATGTTATTAACTATTTGCTGCACCTGAGTTTCGTCGTCGGCTCATAAAACTGAGTGATACGTAATTCAATCTTATCAATATTACTCAATAATATATAAATATTTTTTTTAATACTAAATTTTAAACGCATTCTTTCTTCGTCATAGCACCAACCAGTACCTATCAAACACATATACATAATTGTTACTCTATAATATTTGTTTTTCTCATCTCTTTATAAGTACTTTACTATTATACTATACTCAAATTACCTGGTATACGTAAACGATTACTCTACACTTTTCTTATCTCTTTGAACTTATTCTATATTAATTATTATACTATACTCAAATTATCTGGAATGCACAATCGCTGATAGCAATCTTATATTGAAGCCCGCTCAGTAAGGTAATGGAGGGTATAAGATGGAATTTGGGCGGAGACGGAGGGGGTCGGTGCTGGGGTCCAGCGGCTGGGGTGGAGGAGACAGGGGGATAATTAGATAGAACAATTTATTTTCAAATATACCTATAGTTTTTTACTTTTTTTTTTAAATTTCGTCTGGAATGAAGGTACCGTGTTTTTACTTACCACGGCAGTATTATACTCGTACCGTTTCCTTATTCTTAACAGTGTTTTTTTTTACTTAGAAATAATAACACAAAAAGCAAAGCGTTCTTCACAATAAAGTGAAACGAAAAGTAAAATCAGCATCGTCCATATTAATTAATGTATTATTCTCAGAAGCTTCATTAACCGAGGTAATACTGTACACAGTGTGCACGCCACTCTAGCTAATTTTAATCAATAATTCATGAAAAACGTATCTCCTGTTATTTCTTCACGAGATTCAGAACAATCCATTGAGAGGAAAAGTAATTTCGGCATCGCCATTATTCATTCAATTTATGTAAGTACCGTACTTCCGAAACTGAAAAAAAAGAACAAATAAATTTATTATCATTTTCATGACGAAGCAAATGAAACTAAAGAGATAGGCAAGTAACTGAAAATGTGCTTTAGAGTGGAAGATACCCCCAATATCGCCCTGCTTGGTTGAAACGGGTAGGTGTAGGTATAGATATTAATTATATGATATGAAATTCTGCCTCAAAACATTCCCCAAATTGTTATTTTTAAATGTGAATATCGCACAAGAGTCCCAACTGTACGGAGTCAGTGGGACTATGGAATACCAAAGTGGAGAATGTTGTGAGGCTGAAGGAAGTGGCGATGAAAAGGAGATGGGGAAGAGGGAGGTTTGGAAGTACTAGATCTTTAGGTGGTATTTCACCATATGAGATAATGAGAGTATCTACCACTCTGGAAGGTCCCTAGTGACGTATACAATGACAATACAATGATCGCGTATTGGTATTTAATTATAATTTATCACTTTTGGTACTCAAATTGCTAAAAATAGGTGAATTTTATCAGTATTTGCGGAATCACAACGTTAAAGGATTTTCATCGTCTCCTCAAAAAGGTACACGAGCAATATTGGTGAATTTCATCATAATTCACAGAATCACAAGTATTTTCATCTCCTCAAAAAGGTACACGAGCAATATTGGTGAATTTCATCATAATTCACAGAATCACAAGTATTTTCATCTCCTCAAAAAGGTACACGAGCAATATTGGTGAATTTCATCATAATTCACAGAATCACAAGTATTTTCATCTCCTCAAAAAGGTACACGAGCAATATTGGTGAATTTCATCATAATTCACAGAATCACAAGTATTTTCATCTCCTCAAAAAGGTACACGAGCAATATTGGTGAATTTCATCATAATTCACAGAATCACAAGTATTTTCATCTCCTCAAAAAGGTACACGAGCAATATTGGTGAATTTCATCATAATTCACAGAATCACAAGTATTTTCATCTCCTCAAAAAGGTACACGAGCAATATTGGTGAATTTCATCATAATTCACAGAATCACAAGTATTTTCATCTCCTTCTCAAAAAGTACGCAAGCAATATTGGTGGATTTCATAATTATTTACAGAATCAGAAGGATGTTCCTCTTTTACATTAAGAATAATATCGATATTTAGAACGATTTCCTTTGGTAATAAAAAGTCTGGCAAACAACATAAAATATTTAATATCCTTTTTCCGATAATTTTAATGTTGTTATCTCATTACATTTTTATTAGTTTGCACAAATTCAATATTGCACCAATAAAAAAAATATAGACTCGGCGAATTTTGTCAATGAAAAGCTAATTTTATCCACCTTCCACACGACTTGTTTGCCCGATACTGACTGAAGCCACCGCATCGAAAGGTTCGACCATCCGGTCGTTCTTTCCTAAAGTTGGTAGGCTAGACTTTAGGAAAGGACGACCGAATGGTCACAACGCGGTGGCTTTATTCAGTATCGGGCATACCAGTCGTGTGGAAGGGCCATTGATTGATGATTGATAGTGGATATTGCAATTCGATATGTCAGAAAATAAGCTAACACGTGTAAGATAAAAATATTTATGTCCAATGTTTTCAGCATCAAAAATACCTATTAATATTTTAATTACATATTATATTAATTTATTGTTGTTTATAAAACAATGTAAAATGTTTCCTTATGCGAACGAAAACGGATAAATAAAAAAATAAAATTCCATGCATTATTAAAATTATGCAACAAAATTAATAGCTTATCATAGGGGTGTATCCGGACGTACCCTACAAACTTTAACCAGTGATTCCACAACTTATTTGGAGTAGAAAAATGTAGATGGCATTTTAGTCTTCAGTGATTTATTGGTTAACAAAAAAATTCAAACCAAATTTTTTTTTCACATGTCGTCCCCAGTCACTCAGCCGTTCTTCCCAACCCTACTGACCCACTGTTCACTGCACAAATACGCTCTTCCCAATGAAATTCTCGATCAAATTTAGGATACCGATTTGTGTGGATTAAGTTCCGCTCAACAGAGGACTGACTAGTTATAAAAAAAATATCAACATGGTGATAAAATGTCACCGAAATGTCAAATATCATTATTGGTTTGTGATCTATTTTAGGCAGTCCAAATTGAACGACGAAGATTTATTTCCGTTTTCGAATGTCAAAAATATGTCTTTTTATATGTTTTAAATAAAACTGAAATGCTACGATTTGTCTTATTTTTCAGGTAGGAGAAACGTCAAATGTACGAAACGAATAATTTCCTTCGCGGCATTAGGAAAAGTAAAGCTAACAAACACTACGTTTGCGAAGCATAAAATGTTGGTTTATGTATTAGTTTTTAAAACAAATGATGTGTATTCATAATAAATACAATGTTAACTCATCTATGTAAATTTTACATTGAAATCTTTTACTTTAATGTCATTTTATTGTCTATAAAACTGGGCGGGCACTATTTTTAATTTGTTAAAGTGGGCGGGCACTACTTTATCGCCTATGGACATTAATAATTGATCTCTTTTCTTATATTCATCTTTATATCGTACATTATATTAAACATACTATATGTTCTAATAAATAAATACTTACTCTTACCTTTTTAATGTTTTATGTATATTAATATGTTTTACTTCAAATAAATTCAGGAATCATTGGTTAAAGATTGTCGGGTACATCCTGATACACCTCTATATAGATTACGCCTCGTTCTGGTTAATTAGTAGAATACGACGATTTATAATTTACTTAGCCAAGGTAAGGTGATTTAAAATTCGATTAGATAAAGCTAGGTTAGGTTGGGTTAAGGTTAAGTTGGCGTTAATTTTGTAGAACACCATTACATTTCCCGAACAACATTATTTCGTAAACTCGTATTATAATTGATTGGTTTGGGTAAAATTCGGTAAAGAAGTTCTATTATGTTGGATTGGGTGAGAAAGGTAATTTTTAATTGAGTTCGGCGAGGATCCGAGATGTGCCCTGTTAGAAAAGTCACAGACGAGGTGGTTTTAACATGTAATACTGACATAAGAATTAATAGACTTCCCTTAAGTACGATTTCGACGGCTGGGGGAAAACGTCACGTGACTCCGATTTCGACCACATGACACCGATTTTGAGACCAGCTTTGATTCACTGCCGTCCACGCTTGTTTCGCGTGATTTTGACTGCGGTAAGCAAATCACAAAACATTTATAAAATGGGTAAAACCAAATATTCAATTTTTGTAAACAAGCCGAACCTTTTTACTTAGTTGCCGTTTTAGTTGAATTGGCGGCACGCCCAGCTGTGCCCCCCGCCCCTCATATGTTGGTGTCTTATTCAAGCGTGTTAGGGCGTCTCTATGTATTATTTGCTGTGACATGTACTAAGAATGCCAGAAGAGCGACTTCCGCACAAAATACTGGCGGCAATTCCAGGGGGAAAACGTTCGATCGACCGCCATAACCAAACTTGAGAAAGCAGCTCCAAAGGCTGTGCAGTGGACTAAAGCCGCTGACGTAGTTCAGGACAGGGACGTCCTGGAGACGCCTTGTCGAAGAGATGGATCCCCGACCCGAATAGAACAAGGAGAATAGAAAAAATGAAGATGTTGAGGTTGAGGTAGATTAAATTGTTTGGTTTGGGTAATGTCAAGTGGGCGTTTTCGTAAAGTTTTTTAAGGTTCAATGAACGTCACAATTGCTTCATTGGGTGTCGTCAGGGAGACAAACAATGAACTTTTTCGTAATAGTTCCCAAGTCAGACATGCCCGGGACCAAGGATAGGTCAATGATTGCCCACAATTGACCTTTTATCTTGCTGCCCTGTCCGCAACATAAAGCGGACATGATTCTATGTGTGTAGGTACAACGTATTCGTATTGCAGTAGTATCAGTTCAGTATCAATGGAGAGTACCCCACACCACCTCCAGACGAGATGAGATGAGATTTGAGGTGCTCGTCCTTTGTACGTCGATAAATAGTCTCATTCAACGCTTAGACCTAATAATATAAGCTGCGGCTTTAATAATAAGAATAATAATATTTTTATTAAATTTATTTAACATTTCAAACATATTACACATTTAATATATATTAGAAATTATGTCTATATATTTGTAAGACAAAAAGATTTACAAAATTTAAGGTGCGGAGAGAAGGAAAAATCTAAAAGAATCAATAGGATTTCCGTTTTAAAACTCTCCTCATTGACGCAAAATATGTCGATGTCTTATGAGATTTTATTCAGGAGCAATTTTGTCCTCCCCACCGGGAGAACCATTGGCAGGTTGGTCCTACAGGCAGGAAGATATAATCTGTGACGACGCTGTCTTAGATAGCCATTAGGAACATGAGACTAACGCGCTCCAAAATAGCTGAATTCTCTATACAGCCTCGCAGTAGTAAACAAAATGGGTAGCGGCATACCCTTCTCTTCCGAGCTGCAGGGAGTGAAATCAGACCAGGCTTAGAAGAAAGTTAGTTGGATAGCCCTCTCCAACATGAGGGAGCACTCCGCCTCGTGAGGGTTCCAAATAGCCGACCCACTCTCCAGCCCACTACGGACTAAAGATACGTATAATATATCAAAACGGCCGACGCCAACAAAAAGCAGACATTTGTGAAATCTACCAAAACGTTAGTAGCCTAAAGCATAAAACATCTGATTTTATGACCAACTTGATGTGCCAGAAACCACCTCTGGTTGCTTTGACTGAAACATGGTTAACCTCCGGCACCTATTCGTCAGAACCATTCGACCTCTAGAAATGTCATCATGTATATTTGCGTAGTTGTGTATCATGTACCTATCACCCCCTCGATATGAACACGAAATGTTGTGGTCCTGTTGCTAGTCCTGGTCATGACGTTAAGTTCGATTCACATCTACCAGCACGGGTGTAATGTGAATAGTCCCCTCTGCGCCGTACCTGCCACTTTACGTGTCTGTACTGCACGGTGTCAGTAGATGTGAATAGACCCAGGTTACAAATAACCTGACAATATTTTAATTCCTTCTACTTCCATCATTACAATGGGAAAATGGTTATGCAGACGATTGTTCCCAGTCTGGGTGGGAACTGGGAACCCGACGCTTTTGACCACTTGGCCAGTAACTGGTTAAAGAAAAAGTTCGTTTATGAATGGTGCTCTATAATCGGGGCTATATTGAGAGTGTACGAGTATTTCAGGAACGTGGAAAAAATATAGTATACTTATATTAATACGAATATAAACTTTTATGCAACACAACAGAAAATATTTCAACATTCTAAAATTCTTACGATCGTAAAACAAGGTTTGGGTATTAGCAGTGGCGTGCACTGCGCCTTTACTGAAGGTAGGCTGTAGCTTTTAGGCGTTAATTACCATTATTCGTCACCCCATAAAGCATGGAGGATAGGTCGCTTGCAACTAAATATTAGAAATTTAAGTACAAACTTTTGGATTTTTTTTCTGAAATCACAGCACAGCTTTTCACCCTTTATTTGCTGTACACCATTGGGTATTAGGTACAACAAGCAGTGCCTTCATGTGAAATGTGTACCAACATAATAACGATAATTTTCATTGAGAACGGATATGAATTAAGTAGATACCAGCGGCGGCATTAGAACACGGTTGATCCAATAGCCGAACGTGGCTTACGTTAGGTTACATATTAAATAAACTTAGATCAGAATACGACATTGGACTTTAATAAATAAATAACTTGACCAGTTATTTACCGCTCTAACTCGGCGTTTCAATGATCGTCAGCATCATCACGATCATCCTAATGGATCACAATCGAGCCGAGTAGAGTGCAATGAATTTCTTAACTGTCTCCTCCAATTCACCCACTAACAATGCACCGGCCTTCCGTTGATCGGTTCACAAGAGAGGCATTGTGCGCTGGATTGCCGGCACTGTACCCCTATTGGCTACAATTGGCAAATTGGCACTGCGAAATTTGGACAATGGAGCGGATTAACGGGTGCGTTGGATACCTTAACCTTATGAATAAAAATAATTCTATGTTTTCAATTTAATAAACATTAAACCGCTCTACGTTATATTGAGGTTAGCCCATAGATATGCCACTCTGGTTAGCCACAGATTACATATTAAAAAGTAGAAGGTTTGTTTGGGTAGAATATTTTCAAAATGAAAAATGCAAATAGGTACCTACTTATGAACTTTATTATTTAGAAAAATAATTGTTTGGAATGAAATATTTTTTTTATTTTTATTTAATGTTTCTTTATTTTTTGTTGTTGTTTAGAGATAGTTATAGTCGTCACAAGGCATTGCTTTTGCTGTCAAATCAATAATGGCATCCAAACGACAAGCAAGAATTTACAACTGCATAACTTAATTAAAAAAATCCCGATCAAGGCCGGGTACACATCAGCTAGTTTGCTATATTTTTGTTCGCTCACTATATTGTTCTAAAGATCCATGTAAAATCCCAAATGGGCGTATAATCACAAAAATAGATACGAGTATTATCTCGTCGTGTGTAACAAACTAAACAAATATGAAAAATACTTTTACGTCTACAAAAATTCTAAATATTCGCAAATTTGCTATCAGCATTTTAGGTAGTTCTTTGTTAATTTCTCTCATTATAATTAATCTGTCTTTGCGTCGATTATTTATTATAATTAGTTTTTATTTTATTTATTTTTTTATCTAATGTAAACAACATTTAGCTCACGAATTGGGTCGACGACCTAAAATAACTGACCTTTATGAAGAAAAAAAACGCTTTGTAATTTTACGATTTATTTATTATGAATGTGAATGAAAACAAGGGGCCTTGACGTCATTGAAGCGATACGCAATAGTATATAGTTCATTTATGTACGTTAGGTGTGAAATAGAGTGTAACAAAGGCGGTAAATTGAGCACCAAAAAACATATACAATAAAGAACTCCAGTCCAGGAACAGAATTTTTATTTTTATGATGCTGGAAACGATTTATTAATATTTACGGTAAAAATCTGCGATCATCAGGAAGCTAGAAAAAAAAATTTTAACTCACAGAATAAAGAATTTTACTATCATAATTATTTTCTGAGAAAATCGGTTTTTACTGAAAAAAAAATTTAAAACAAGCAAAAAAAAAAAAAAACTAAAATACAGAACATGTAACATTATTAAATTTGATTTACTTGAAGATAATAATAAAAAAATAAATAAAAAGTATATTTATAGAGTATTGTTAGAACTTTTAATAACACCCGCAGTACCTAGATAATAATTATTGTTTTCATTACGTACGTTATGATGTCTTTATCTTATCGATCTGATAAACTTCCAAGCCGACAGCAGGTTGTCATCATTGAAATAATCTGTCATTGCCCTAGTTGTATTTAACAAATATCGTACGAGAAATGGTACGTTTCTAAACGTGCACAAATGGAATAACGAATTGAATAAATAAATATGAATGGAATAACAAAACTACCGTATTGCATCGATTATAAAATTGACGGCCGTTCTTCCCGACCATATTGAGGAACTCTGTTGAGCTGAAATTTTGCCTCAATATTGTTCAAATGCACAAATACGCTCTTCCCAAAGAAATTCTCGATCAAATTTACGATCAATTAAGGATATCAATTTTTGTGGATTAAGTTCCGCTCAACAGAGGACTAGTCCATAAAAATGGGTGAAAAAATGTCACCGAAATGTTAAATGTCATTATTGGTTCGCGATCTATTTTACGCGATTCAAATATTGAATGACAAAGATTTATTTCTATGTTTTTAATGAAACTGAAGAGAACCTAACTTGTTTTACTTATTATAAGCTACGTTTTGTCTTGTTTTTCACGGAGGAGAAATGTCAAATGTACGAAACGAATAATGTACTTTCACGGCACTTGATGTAATTGTTTTTAAAAGTGAGCGGGCAACATTTTATTGTCCACGCAAGTGGGCGAGCACCATCATAGACAATTCAGGACGTTCAGCGAAAAATAAAGATCGGAAACAGGCAAACAGAGCGTTACTCAACAAAACATTTGGCCGATCGGTGCCTCAACGAGAAGTTGGGAAGAACGGCCGCGAGTCTCGGATATCTAGGTCAGTGTACAATCGACGGAGTCTTATTACTCGAAGGTGTCTTATAAACGGGGTTCTATAAATGACGGTGTCTTATGAACAACGGCGTCTTATAAACGTCTTATAAACGACGGCGTTTTACATTGTTAAAACTTGCAGGGATTATGCAAGAATGCAACCACTTGCAAGAATGCGTGTCAGCGGTTTGTAACTAAATTTCGGATTCAATAGTGGAGTACTCCTTTATAAAATGCTGCATCACTAACGCCCTTTACGGAATAAAATACGATATTTTATTAGAAAACGTGTAAATTGACGAGATTTTGAAAAATTTGAAATTAAAACTGAAGAAAATTCAGACTCCGGTGGTGATCAAAATGCTTAAAACTGTTGATTTTTATCGTCATCGTATCATAAACTTTTAAGGGGTTCCACTTCATAAAATTCGAACGAAATCACGTACTCCTTATGCAGGTGGCGATAAGGTTGAAATTCCCGCTTAACATCGGCCTCACGTTTCGTTCTTACGCAAAAAAAACCACCAAAATGCGTGTTTTACTTTATTTTGTAAAGATCTGGTATAAATATTAAAATGTATTTCCGTCATTTTCTAAAACACAACATTTTCCATAATTAACAATATGAAAATTTCCGAAAAAGTGTTCGTAAGTAGGAGATTTGCCACTTTAAACATTTTCTTTTGGTCTGATACTTTATTTTTTTCTAGGGTTATAAGAGGACTCAAAAAATGACCGGATAAACCAACGGTCAAGATAAATATGTTCTACTTGCAGTATTTAATTAAATCATCTATGATATTTCAAAACCATCAAATTTTCAAACCAAAAACTCATATATTTTATGAATGCTATTTGTGTTAAACATAAGGGTGCGGCTTATAATCGATCCAATTGGCCATGAACATCGCTTAACAATAAGTAGGCGAAAAACTACTGTGCATAGGATCGATAATTTTGTACGAGAAGGAAGTAATCATGATAGCGTGTTTATTTTTTATTTTTGTTTTAAATCTTGCTTGATTTTGGAAACACGAACGTCATTTGTTCCGCGGGGAAATAAATGTATTAATTTGAAGGCGAACCCGGTTGTTCGGTAGAGTAACATATAAGTGGAAAAAAGTTTTAGGATCATAATATTACGGTGAAATTCCAGCACGCATTAACACTTTTAAAAATACATATTATCATGGAAAATGCCTAAACGTATTTTGTAACAAAATGTATTGAACACTTTATTTGATTTCAATAAACTTGCTAATTCATATGTATGATTTTTCTCTCTTGTAAAAAATTGCATAATAAGGAACTAGAGTCCAATTTAATTTTTTAATGAATAATGACGATCAAAATTAAATATCAGTAGATTTAGTTTTTTTCTAAAGTTAGTTTTCGTAATAAAAATAATTTTCAAAGTTTCAATTTTTTAAAGTCCGCCAAAACGCTCCAAACCTATGGCCGGTCGGTTTTGATCAGTTTTAAGGTTAGAATGTCAAATGTCGAAACAAGAATGAGCTTAAACGTACATAATTTTATATTATATTCATGGTAAACCATAACTTTTTGTTTTAATTTCGTTTAAACTAAAAAAAGACATATTTTAAACACAATACAAAATTTAAAAAATAAATATGTAGATACTAATCCAAAAACAGAATGCACACGTGACGTCATATGTTCCAAATGCAATGGTACCAACAGAATAAGGTGTTTTGATGAGATGATTTCTTATTCACTTTTAAATAACGATTTGTAAATTCTATAATAAAAGTTATATATTCAGAATCGGCGTTTACTGGTCTATATAAATATGTATGTATATATATTTTAAAGCCATTATATTTTTCACTGGAGTTCATCATTGTATTGTATAAATAAAATTTATTTAACATTTTTATTGTTCCCTACTTGCTAGGCTAGCCTGGGCCGTATTGCAGTAACTAGTCCATGTCTATATATAGATATTTTGTTAACATTATAAAGTACGTGTAGTACACTTTACATTATTTAATATAGAAAACAAAAAAGTTATTTAAAGATACCTGTACTAAAAAAAAAACGTGGGAATAAATCATTTTGAATAAATTTACGAATAGACTAAATCAAATCTAAGCGATGACATGCATGATACTAATATATCGTTGCTGCATTTATAATATAGCTTATGTACCGTTTATACCGCTATATTATATATGCAGCGACGATATATATTTATTACTGTCAATTCGCAGTGGAAAATCATTGTAAAATAATGTAATAATTATTTATTTAAAAAAATCATAACATATTACAAAAATAATTGTGAAGCGAGTAATTTAACGTCTTATATCGATAAACACGTTTTTTTGAACTAGGTACAAGAAAAAAGTTGGCAAGTCCGCCGATCTTGACCGTGCTCGAATGTCGATAAACGAAATCCGGATAAACGAGTTTGCTTCGCATCACTATGGAAATATTATGTCATTATTTTGATAAGCTAGCATTGAATATAAAATCTTCACTTCACGTATTAACTGTATTACATGTTAGGTTAACCGAATGAAACATTTTAATACTTCAAAATATCTACATCAGAGTAAGAAAGCTGTTATTTATAGGGTCTGCTTGAGAAATGAAAGTAAAATCATTTGGAAATTGAGGTTAATTATTTGAGCGAAAAAATGAGCCCAAATGTAAAGAAGCCTAGATTCTCGTATCGTTGTAGATTGGTGTCAAAATAACATGATGGCGTTTGTGAAATATCCTACGCGAAATTCTAGCAAACAAAATAAGAAACAAGATAAGAATGTAACACGTAAAAAGAGAAAAACAATTCAGAAAACGAAAATCCGTATAAGTAATATTTTAATTTTTGGGGTTGAGAACATTATGACCTTTGTCGCTTTATTTGTTACTAGCTGAAGTACCCGACGTTGCCCGGGGTTAAGAATGGTTTAAATTAAAGTATTGAGGTTGTGATGTGTTAGTCCTACCCCTTACCCTTACCCTGCCCAGTAATTTTTCTCTAAATTTGAATGTCAAGCTCGGAATAAAACTGAAGATTTGTATAAAAAACAATCAAACAAACACCGCCCGCCGGGGACACTACTTTATATAATAGAGATTATTCTCGAGTTTATCCCACAAACATAAACCTAATAACAGCATACATACGAATACGACACTGTAAAAACCAATCATTTTCGCTATATATTCCAATGAGCCTCAGTAAAAAAAGCTGTGAAATTTTAAGGTAATGTAACTACAGCGTTAAGTAATTTTGTAGCTTTGTACGGGGCACTTGAGGTGATATTTCACACCAGTGGTACCATAACTACTATTATTAATAATTCGTCATAAATAAAACATCTGCATTTAACCACTGTTAGCAGAAGAAACTTTTTTACCTTTAGCTTACCTTTTGTTCAATTTCCTTATAGATATTTGTAATAAAAGCTGTTTGTTTTTAGAAAAAAAAATTTTTTGTGCAACGGGACCTTAATATATTTAGGGGATGACCATTTTTGCCGTCCGGTAAAAAAGTTGTAAGAATTCTGTAAGGCGCAAAATGTATCATTTTCAATAAAACTGTATTTGAAAATATGGGTAGTTTGCCAAATCATCAGTTTGCATCACTCAGGGGCGCCCCTTTGCTCGTGTCAATAATGAAGTGTTATAGTATTATAATTAATATTGACACGGGCGAATGGGTGAAAGATTGTGTTCTTGAGAATGTCGGTACTAATCATAGGGGGCATGCCGTACAAATGCCAACAGAAAACGTTTTCATAACAAAAACCTTACAAAATTCAAATAAAAAATACGATCCAAATAGTAACGTAGTTAATTTCAACATCGAAATCTCTATATATAAAAATGAATGTTTGTCTGCGTGTCCTCGATTTTCTCGAAAATTACTTGACCGGTTTCACTGAAAATACCACAGTTTGTTATTATTAGTGCCGGGAAGGTTTAGAAAGTAGTTTGAATGAAATCCAAGATGTAAAACTATTGCTATAACGTTTAAAAAATAAGTATGAAAAACATTGAACCCGCCATGTCATATTGAGGTTAGTCCATAGATATACCACTCTGGTTAGCCACAGATTACATATTCAAAAGAAGGATGTTTGGGTAGAATATTTTCAAAATGGAAAACTTGGAACATTATCAATCAGATATATTTTGGAAAAACAAATGTTTGGAAAGAACTCAAATTTTCAAATGAATGTTTCTTTGTTTAGAGATAGTAAAAGTCGTCACAAGGCATTACTTTCGCTGTCAAATCAATTATGGAACCCAAACGACAAGCAAGAATTTACAACTTCATAACTATAATTTAAAAAAAAACGAGTAAGGCCGGGTACACACATTAGCTAGTAATAAAATAAAATCTTTGCTTACGTCAATTTACTTCCGTCAAAAAACCAGTTAGCAATCGTGTCTTTCCGTTATATTTTAACTACTAAATAATATAACGCAAGGAGGTCCCCAAGAAACAAAATATTATATGTTTTTAATGTTGGTATGATTTTTTAAGGGTTTTTAAAAACACATAATTCCGGTGTAATATTTGTGCTCAAGTACTGGAGTTTGGTGGAGAATAGAATAAAAACGTAAAAATTGTCGCCGAATTTACTCGACATTTTTAATGTGAATTTTATGGTGAGGTAACCAAATAACAAATAGGCTGCGAACGAATGATAAACATATAATATTAGCAACGGGCGGCCAATAAAGGTATAGATTTTTCATAATTGTTAATTGAAATTTACAATGTTCACAATTTTGCTGTTTCATAATAGTTTGTTGCCAAAAAAGTTAAATCACGTATTTAAAAAGCAGCCACTGCTCTCTCGATATGATACGGCCTTATGGCGGTATCTACTAAACTATTGATATATTTAAATAATATTACAAAATAATGCTAATATAATACGTACTCATTTAACTTAAATTATTACAATATTAACATTTTTAACGTCGACTATACGTGATATTAAATAAAAATCCATTACACGACCGCTCTCAAACTAGATAAGTTAAACCACCTTTCCATCTATTGTAGTCCTTTGTACCTTTATCCCACTCCTATGTTCCCCTCCACACCCTCCCCTCAACAGACTGACATAGTTTAAGCTAACTGATGTAAAACTGTATATTGTCACACTTCACTCATAGTATTTATCATCAGCAGTGGAAAATTTATAATTGGCACGATTTATTGTTTTTTTTTGATATACGAGTATATGTGTAAATTATGGATTTGCTGTTAATTTTCCCAAAAATAAATAAAATAAAATATATTTTTGAGGAAATAACAATAATTGTTAATAATTTTACAATATATGTAATTACCAAGTAAAAGAAAAACATAAAATAAGATCAATTATGACGTCCTGGAGAAATACTAAACGCTATACGCGTTAACTGCGGGGAAACCGATGAATTAGGTAAAGAAATTGTAAAAATAGTGATCGTTTTCCAAAATATGTAGTGGGGCGTCATTTAAAGTATGTTTTCCCGTATCGCAAATTGTTAATACCGCAACCAACTTTTAAATCAACAATTTAAGCAAATCTAAAATAGAATAGTAACCTCATTTGCGATTTCCCGACAGTATGCCAAAGTAAATTACAAAGCAGAACGCAGCTGCAAGGAAATGACAATGAAAAGAAAAGAAAAGCGAAGAAGAATTATTGATTCAATAAATAATAAATCCTAACAAAAATACAATGTTCCCGCAGTAGTAGACAATTTTGGTCTTCGGTTTTGCCAACCACGACAAATAGATAAAATGTAATATATAAGTCCGCACGAGAACTAACTTACATTTTGTGCATTGAAAGAGTTCACAAGAAATTTTTTAATTTTTTTTCTTCTCCAGGGATGATACCCTTGGCGCCTTGGCTATACACAACTATCAATATTTTTGGGATGACCAATTACCACCCCTTAGAGCCACGTAACGGTAAGTGAGATTCTGACAAAAATAAATTTGTTTGTACCAGAATGTCACTCTTGGGGACGTCATCACAACCTCATGCACAGTCGAGCGAACCGCACAAACTTATTTGTGAACTCACCTGTGTACTTCCTAAATATATTTTTATATCTTATAACGCATTTACGGGGGTTTTGGCATTGCATATACACTGAATAAACGATACAATTATAATGAATTAGAATAAAAATCTGTAATATTATAAATTGAATAAATAAAATAGATACCTATGTACTAAAATAAAAAAAAGCAAACGGTCAAAGTATGAAGAAGAAAGTAATCTAGATTCTGCGTATGTATTTCATTATGAAGTAGTAGAATCGTCAGTGAGTCATTGGCAATAAGGTAATTGAGAGTGAAAACCTAATTACACTTTTTTTTCCATCGGGCAAGGCAGAAAAAGTGTAACGCGGTTACTGCGGTAGCATTCCTGTCACATTCCAGTAGACAATTTAATTATATTATTGTCGATGTAAACTTGTATGCAAACTTTGTTTGCAATTTCATATAGTATTTACTTATTTATTTATTTGAAAATTTTATTTATTTAAAAGTGACCTTACTGGGGTACCCAATCCTAAGGTCACAATGAACATGGTTTTGTGTGTGAATTATAAATTAGGTCAAGTTTTTTTTGTAAGTATGCTATTTTTTTAAGTAAGTTAAGGAAAATTATAAAGCAATAAATTAATAAAAAAAAATAAATCTAGAAGAAAACATACCGCGAGCATTAAACTTTAATAGGTTTCTACATTCTATCTATATTATTCCTTCCCGTGTCCGTAATGTATAATGCACAATTTCACAATATCGAGATTCTTCACAATACCCTTTCAAAATATCGAACCGAAGTAATACGTGCGACCACAAATTGATGCAAGATTATAAAATGTATTGAGAGCATCTCGTGTCCCAATCCTATCTTCCTCTTCCTCTCCCCCCTTCCTTTTTTTTCTCATTATATTGTTAGCTTCGTAAATAAGAACATCTGTATTTAGCCGCTGTTAGCAGAAGAAACTTTGTTGGCTTACCTTTTGTTAAACTTCCTTTGTATATACATTTGCATTAAAAGCTGGTTGTTTCTTACAAATAAATAAATAATCCATGTCTTAATACTTCCTTTGAAGACAGTTATTTTTTATGCGGTTTTATTGCTAGAGGGAGGATGTTATATAATTTAATAGAGAAATATTGCAAATTTCTTTGTCCTAAAGTCGTTTTAGTTGTAGGTTGGTGGAATGTGTGTTGTAATGAGGATCTTGTAAATTGACCCGAGTTTGTATGTGCAAAGTTATCCTGGTTATTTAATGTGTAAATTAAAATATCTTTTGAGTATAATTGTTTGTCATTAAAAACATAGTAATTCTGATGGGGATAATTTTCAAAATTGTCTTTTGTGCAAAATTGCATTTTAAAAGCGCACGTTTGAATGTTATTATTGAAACCGATAGTGGTTCAAATTGATTCGTAATGTCTTATATTCGTATATTATATATAATCATTCAATCCTTTATGGTCTTATTGGTCTGCAAGTCTACTTTTCTTTATTGGAAAACCCAATAAACCACTCCTTTTCCGTCTACAAACGAAAATACTTTTTTTTAAAAGACAAATAACCTAAACGCTAAGCCTTTAGGTCTACAAACACACCTATACAATGATAAACGTACCCAAATACTCCAAAATGACAATACCTCCAGCTCATGATATTTGATAGCAACATGCTATGTTAGCGCCCTCTAGCGGCCCGAGTTGTACGAATTGGTTTTTTCATGCATTTTAATAGATTTTCTGTGAAATATATTGTTAATAAATTGATATTAGGTAACCTACATATGATTTTACTGTTCTTTTGATCATGAATCTTCTTGAAGCACTGCAGCGATGCCGATGTTCGAATAGATAGATAATTAATAAATATATTCGATTATATGTATTCTGTATATTCCTGATGAGGAGAGCATCGCCTTCGAAATATGTTGATATGCATATATTAATAAAGTAGTGATTACAAAGTAATGTTTAATCAATTTATAAATAATTTTTCCTTTGTTTCTGTCATTTATGATGTAGCTAAACAAATCAAACAAGACCAGCTTCATGTAACGTGACAATACGACAACAGGGCGAAGTCGGCCTACAGATAGTGGATTTGGCACGAGTTAGTAATAAAAAAAAAAAATTAATAATTTCGCCAATCTCACTACTTCGTATGTGACCAAAGGTTAGTTATGATGTGTACAATGTACCTATATTGCGAATGTCAAAGTGACAAGACTATATTTATATATTAATTAATTAATTAATTATAAAGTAGCTAATCGTTTTGGTGTCTGTCAGTCTGGGCGGAAGAAAGATAAGAAGTAACGCACAGTTTAGATAGTTCATTTTACATTTACCACGATTAACATTCAAAATTTGACACTGTAATGCAAAACGTAGATGGTACACCACCTTGATTAATCTTTCAAATGGCAAAACTGTTCTATTGAGATATAAAAGAATTAAAAATAAAATATGTACTCTAACGGCCGTTCTTCAAGTGTTTTGTTGAGCAAATCTATTTGCCTATTTCCAAGGATCTTTTATCGTTGAACATCCTATGTCTATGGAGGTGCCCGCCCACTTTCATCGACAATAAAATAGTGCCCGAGCACTTTTAGACAAAAAAAAATAAATCAAATGCTGTGAAAGTACATTTCGTTTCGTACAGTTGATGTTTCTCCTCCGTGAAAATCAAGACGAAACGTAGCATATAATAAGTAAAATAAGTTAGGTTCTCTAAGTTTTATTTAAAACACACAAAAAACATCTTTGTGACATTCGAAAAGTGAAATAAATCTTTATCTAATCAGTATCTGCGGGCTCTGTACAATACGCCCAGCTTCTGAGAGGTTAACTTTACTCTGGCTTCGATGGAGCCCCCATTCCTGAGCTGGTCACTTAAGGTTACACCAAGCATATCAAGCTGGTCACTTAAGGTTACACCAAGCATATCAAGCTTGTTGGGAAGATTGCTTCCATTAAAGGAAACTAGATTGTCATTGTTGGTCGTAAACTAATAATGACTTTCCGCATTTCGGTGACATTTTTTCACCTTGTTGACACTTTTTACAACTAGCCCTCTGTTGGGCGGAACTTAACGGGGAGAGGGACGTCGGAGAGTTATTATTTATTAATTAAAAATAATGACAGTATTATTAAGCAATACGATAAAAATAATGTTTTTAAATAGAAAAATATTTATTAAATATAAAAAATATTTATGAAAAATATGAAAAATATTTATTAAATATTTTATAAATTTACATTTATCAAAATCCACTCAGAAATATTATTTTTTTCTGACCGTTCCATTGTATGTTTTACAAAATATTTAAAATACGAATATGATTTTTAAAGTGGAGAAAAGTATGTTTAATAATTTCTCTTTGCGTTTTTGTAAATAAACGTAACCAAAAATTTGTAAAATGCATTAAAAAAAAAACATTTTTTTTTGTCGAAAAAAGACAAATTATCGAAATATTATATTAATACGAAACTATCTCCAAATAAAGAAACACTCATTTGAATATTTTATTTCATTCCAAACATTTATTTTTTCAAAATATATCTAAATCATAAAGTTCTTACATAGGTACCAACTCGTGTTTTCCATTTTGAAAATATTCTACCCAAAAAAACCTTCTTCTTTTGAACATGCCGGTTCGATGTTTTTCATACTAATTTTAAAGCAATAGTTTTTCATATTGGATTTCATTCAAACTACTTTCTAAACCTTCCCGGCACTAATAAAAACAAACTGTGCTATTTTCAGCGAAACCGGTCCAGTGATTTTCGAGGACATCGAGGACAAAAAAAAAACTTACACTGATTTTTATATATATAGATAACTAAAAATAAAACTTTTAACTAAGTGATTTTCATTAAATTGAATGTGATGCAGAGAATGTAGGTATGACTACTAGAAATTTTAAAACAAGAATCAGGGAACATGAACTCTGTTTACGAAATAATAACTATTCAGAATGTCCTAATCATTTATTATAGACAAGCCACAGCTTCAATAAAGAAAACACATATTTTAAATTGAGTGTCTTAGAATATTTAGAAAAAAATACAAAAAAATTATCTAAAATTAATTTAGTAAACAAAATAATAGCACCCTGTAAATCACCTTTGTTAAACATGTTTCCTAGTATTTGGACCACCGCCCACCCCCCCTCCAAATCACCACTCCCACTACCCTTACCTAATAATGTGTAATTATTTCTGTACCTGTTTAATTCAAGTTCATTTTAAGAACGCCAGTGAATAACACGGATGTGCCGAAACCGGTAGCGCAGTAATGAAATTAAATAACAAGAGTGTATAGTGATTCAAACAAAGTGATTTATATAAAAAATGATTGCACAATGTAATTTTGCAATTATTGAAGAAGTCATTATTCCTGATTGATTTGGACGCATGAAAGATTTTTAATGTGCATTGTTATAACACGATGACAAATGTATGATCATTAAGGGGATCTACCTCTTAAAATTCTAACGAAATCACACTCTTTATGCACGTGGCGAAAAGGTTGAAATTCCCGATTAAAACCTGCCGCACGCAAAAAAAACATTACCAATATGCGTGTTTTATTTTATTTTGTAAAGCTCAGGCATAAACATTAAAAAAAATTTCAGTCATATTCTAAAAAAACTTTATTGGCCACAATTAACAATACGACAATATCGGAAAAAGGGTTCGTAAGTAGGAGTATTTTGCTTTTTTTTGTGACACTTTATTTTTTTCTAGGCTTATAAAAGACTTACCAGGCCAAATATATCATATATGGCCTTGTAAAGGCCAATGTGTGTTCTGCTTGCAGTATTTATTTATCCATGATATTTCTAGGCCATCAAATTTTCAAACCGAAGGTACATAATTTTGCATTACTTCCCATTGCATCGCCTTAAAGAGAATTGAAATAATTTGATAATTTTGTTACGAGACAGAAAAGTGGATTGAAGAAAGTAAATGCCGACATGTCCGTCGCATTCTCCGTAATCAGTTTGGGACTGTTGGAGCAGCTGCCGCCGGGCAAGTGGATGTGGTGCGATTAAAGAGATACGGAGGTCGCCTGCAAGGTTCGGCTGAGCAAGAGCCCTACACCCTAGGGTGACGAATATAATATTTTCCCAACTAATCATCATGCTGTTTCCCCGCAGGGAGGACGGCCCGCCATACAACTCGGTCTTGGCGCACACTCCTTGCTTCATCCACATTCATACATACTCCTGTAATTCTGACTCTTGAAATGGACCGACTCAAGTATTTGGTTCACTCGATAGTGCCATGTCTTCCTCGGGCGTCCCCTGCTTCTTCCATTCGCATTCGAGTCATATACACTCCTTTCTTCGTTCATTTGCTCTTCCAACACTTTTCGCACGGTCATACATGGTTTCACCGCACATATGCCTCAGGGATCTCATTTTTATAGCATTCAGTCTACTTTCATCCTTCCTCTGCCAGTTCCATGCCTCACTGCAATACATCATACGATATGACTACACGTAAAATCCCTGAAGTGTGGTCTATACCGATATGAAAGAAAACTGATGTCGACAATTTACATAAATCATTCAAGTCCTGGGTCCCAGACAGGGGAATGAAATCATATGTACAAGAATTTGGATATTGAAAAATGTTTCATCAATTGGCACATAGACACGCCAACAGCACACTTCTATCGGTTTATCTCTTTAGTGAATATATAGACTTTACACGGTTTACAGAAAAAAACAGCAATTTTTCGTGTCACGAAATGAGTAATGATTTGATTACGAGCGGCATGTGTAGGATTACAAGTATTCAACTATTAATCGTAGATTAGTAAATTAACACAAGACAATAATAATAACAACTTACTATAATCTCACTGAGTAGTAAATTTAAAGAAATACATTTTTATGGTGGCGGGTACCCCCACCTGCACGAGTAATATTCATAGCATATTAGCGCTGAAGCACCAGACGTTGCCGGGTTATTAATGGTTCGAAGTAAAGTTTTGAGGTTGTGATGTGTTACCCGTACCCTGCCCCTATCCATTAATTTTTCTCTTATTTTTAACGTCAAGTGTGCAAAATTTCATCAACAAGTACTAAAATTCTGCTTCAAGGGGGTGAGAAAGGGGGGTGGGGTGGATTTACAAAATCTCGTGTATACAGTGACCTTCCTCTTATTTCGAAAGTTAAGTGTGCAAAATTTCATCAAGCTCGAAATAAAACTATATATTTGGATACAGAACAAAGAAACACCAACCGCCTGGGACTTTTTTTATATAATAAAAAAGAAGATAGATACACAGATATACAATAAATCGTGTGTTGAAATCTAGAGACAAAATTAAATTTTCAGCGTTTTTCAGTGATTTATTATACATGTTTATTAATTAAGTATGCATTTTATTATAGGTATATTTTTTGTAGGTTATGACTGCCAGACTAGGAAATTGTCCGTATTGTGGTTACTGAAATATGAAGAAATAATTATAATTAATCTAAATGCAAATAAAGAACGAAAACATTCGTATTCGGTACACACTGTACACCGATGGAAAAAAGAATGCTCGATAAAAAATCACAAATAACACAACGTTAAGAGAAATAATACAAAACTGAATTTTGGATTTCAGGTCAAAATTCTCACCCAAACCGAACGATCTTTTGTTTTATCAAAAGGTATAGCAAGTATTTTTTGAATTAAAGGTAAGTAAATATCAAGTACGCGTAAACTTTATTTATTTTTGTTTTAAATTATGAAGAATACGCCATGAAAAAAAAAACAATTTTCATAGTTTTAGTGGCAACTCCGAAAATTATTTGTGGGTTCAATGTATTTTTTTTTAAATTTTATTATTTGCTATGTAAATATGATTACGAAAATAAAAATACAAAAACAAAACATTAAAAAACAAAACATTAAAAAAAAAAACTTTTTTTCGGTCGATATTTTTTATTATGTACGGCAAATTTGTGTTCCAACGTAAATTGGTCGTTTCTAATTTATTTTAAAGTCCACCATAATGCTTATATTAACATTTAAAAAAATACGTATTTTATATTTCATTATATTTTCAAAGTAGACGGGTAAAACTTTTTTTTTACATCACCGTTAGCCCTCAAATAATTGTTAAAGAAAAATCAATTATTTTAATGGCCTATATTTCGTAATGTAAAACAAAAATAAATAAATTACTTCTAATCCGTACTAGATATTCAAATCCTCAAAGCCTCAAATCCAAAATTATGTTTTGTATGAAACAGGCCGGGCAGCCGTTCCTCTTAACAGGAATTTGCAATTACTTTGCAGAAATTTTTGCATATTTTTAACCAATGGCAGAAAAAAATAATTAATTCGGTATGTTGGCGAGGAGTTACGTTCACTTTCTCCCGAGTCCAATATGATGAGGCAATACGAGCATAATGTTTATTGCATCCATGTTTCACACGCAAGCTGCCAAACTAAAAAAAGAGCAGAATTTGAAACACACATAAAATCTATGAAAGCTTTGACTGCCCAACTGGGAACAAATCCCGTTTTAGGACAGTCAAATTGACAAGTTTATTTCACATTAAGTGCCAATATAAAAAAATAGAAGTGAAAAAAACTAGTACTGACATAGTATGGTAGAAAAAAGCATAATAATTAAGTATAAAGAGATGTGAAAAATAGAATAGAAAAAAAACTTATGAACGGATTTATGAAAGGATGAGAAAAACAAATATTATAGAGTTTTTGTTTTCATATTTAAATTTAAATTTAAGAGTAAACAATTATGTATATGTGTTTGATAGGTACTCGTTGGTGCTATAAGGAAAAAAAAGGGTTTAAAATCGAGTACTAAAAAAGATAATATTATTGAGTAATATTGATAAGATTGTGTTACGTATCACTCAGCTTTATGAGCCGAAGACGAAACTCATCAATGAAGTCCGAAGAACAATAATAATAATAAGAGTAGATTTCTATAGAGCAGTTTTGTGAAGGTTCACCTCAAGTGCGCTATAAGAGGGGGCAGCAAATAGTTAATAACCTAATTTGAATTCGGTACGCAAAGATGTTCATTGTAAGGTATTTAGCGAAATTAGAACATAGAAATCCATAGAAATATACATTTATTATGGTGGCAAAGCCGCGTTTTAGATATTTTGGCGATTTATAGCTCGAATCATATATATTGTGTGGAGGGCTATTGTACCAATTTTATTAAGATTCAGATCAAAAACCATTGTCCCCTACACAAGTACCCGAATCACAGGTAAATTCACATTTTTCTTTGGCGCTGTATTCAGAACGTGGATTATCATTAACGGTCAACACCCAAAAATATACACTTTGCGGGTTGTTAACTCAAAAACTACTACGGATGACAAATCTGTTAATTTTATACGGGGCATTGTGAAAATGCATATGCTTTCACAAGACAATAAACCTCCAACTGAAAAACGTAATACAATTAATTGCCTTCACTGGTTTTCAAATTGCACATCTTTATTGACATTTTTGAATGTATTTCATAGAATTTAAGAGTTGATATCACCGCCTATGACGGGTTTGCCCGAGACTCACATTTTAATTAATTCCGACGACTTCGTAACTATAGTAAGTTTTTTTTTCTAAGGTAACACTGGGAATGCATGTTATTCATATTTTAGATTAATAAAAAATGTGCCTTAACATTTAATTTTTTTCACGTAAAACGTTTTTAAAAATTTGAAAAGCGTTTTACAACTATAACATTAGCGGAAGCGATCAAATTTTATTTTTCTATAAGATGAATTAGTAACTTCCCGAGACATCAACCTGAAAACATCTGTTATTTTAGGAACATATTCATCGGAATTAATTAAAATACATCCCTCGGGAACTATCATTTTTTAAGCCCGCTGAAGCAATCTCGACCCTATGCCCCTCCAAAACGCTGGCCGTGGGCGCGCCGAATAGTGTTTTACGTGTCAGTCACGGCATTTAAATGTTTAGTTGCCGATCAACATTCGGCGAGTGAGGACGTGTTACGGCCCGATGCTACATTGACTTATTTCCTCACATTTTTTGTTTATTCTTACGAATACTTGAAATCTAATATTGAAATTTTATGTTTTTTTGTACTAAACTTCTTCTACAAGTAAGTAAAGGTATTTTGAATTTTTCCGCAATTTAATAAAACATGTTAGTTTCTAGCACAAAATTTATATTTTTAAAGCGCACAGTGTGCTAGTTTTAATGAAATACGGACATAGAAATATGTAGATCTATGTATATATTTTACTGTTTTAAAGTATATTTTTATTCTTAATATGTTTAATATTTATTATTTAAATTTAAATATTTTAAAAAAGTTTTGCGGCACAGAATTTTTTTATGTGTGTGGAGGCATAATTTCGGAATGTCAAACAGCTGTCACGAGTAAAAACAATTATACGCAGATTTTTTTTTGTATTTCTTTTTAAATTAACGTAATTATACATACGATTTTTTTTCGCATATTAATTATTTATCCGTGATGTCCGGAAATTATTGGAACAAGAGGAAAATGCTAAATCTAGGAGTCGTTTTAGAGAAGCTTGAGTCCGAAGTTGAAATTTTATTTGCGGCACGTTCCAGAGTGGTAGATACTCTAAGTATCGCCCCGGTGAAAAACAACATTCATAATCAAAACGTTTCTTGATTTGGCTTTAGCCATGTTTGATGACTAGATCCGAATAGCCAGGTACTTTCCAAACTTCCTCTTTCCAGTCTCTCTCCCTTCCCGACTTCCTTTACCGTCACAACATATCCCGAATAGAAATCCTATCGTCCCACTGGCTCCGGACAGTCAAAACTCTGGTGCGGTATTGACATGAAAATAAAATACTTAATTAAATAAAATGTATTTGCGCACGCCGGGATTTGAACCCGCGACCTTCGGATTCGTAGTCGAGAGCCTTACCATGGAGGCCGTCAGAAATTGATACAATCGTGGAATTATATTCTTACTGGCTGGTTCTATGCAGAAATCTCCTAACAAAACATACCAATACTGAAAAAAAATGTATTAAGGATTTCTTTTCTCCTTTATTTAAATTGAAAACAATTATTATTACGGCGCTCCCTTTACGCTGATATATATTGTTTATTGTTATGAAAAACTCACTCTTGTAACGTCTTTCGTTTCTTCTGGAAAATTTTAACTTTTTCCTAAACACAGTCGATTATTTGAAATAAATATTAGATAGGTAATTTATATATATATTTCATTTTTCATCTGATGATTCTAATTTTGTCGCTTTATATTCATGTTAAGTAGCACCCTCAATATTTTTTACTATATTTTTTCAGATTACATGTATCCTACGTAAACATTCTTTGTTTATGTAACCAAATTATTTTTAAGATTTTTTAAAACTTTGTATTTAAATAAAAGTTTCAAAAATAGGTGACCAAATATTTGACGTGAATAAATTAATTAAAAACGAAAATCGTTTGATTTTGAGTTAATATTGGCCTCGGAAATTTCCACCCAACAAAAATGAATAACCAAAGAAAGGATGTGTGATTTATGATTATTTGGGAACTCTCATATGCTGCAGATGATCATAATTTACCACTGTACGGAACAATGAGTTTCCACAAACAATGTAAATTATATTATTACCTAACTATTGCTAACAATAAACGTAATTTTCATAAATGCATTTAAATACCATACAGAAATTCAATTTATATTTGTCCAAATAAAATCGCGACATGTCACACTGTGCAATAATTCTTAGCTGCGAACGGAATATGCGCCGTGAAACATCAATTGGTCCGCCCGCTAACTTAAACTCCTCCCATTCGTCTTTAGGAACGCCCTTAAAGGATTTTTTTTAGGGTATTGTGTCCTCTTAAAAGATCACGATTTGTGGATTTTTGTCTTTTGAAACCTTATATCCGTATAGAATTACAGATAAATCATTCGTGGTATTGATTGAGTTAGCAACCTGCAAATTATTGTTTAGGACCATTTATAAGTGCTGACCCTTAAAAGAAATTTACGATAAAATATTAACCCGCACACAGAGTCATCACTATCCCTATGTACTATGTACGCAGACGAACGAACATTCGCATACACCCTAATACTGGCGGCAATTCCCGAGAGAAAATGTTCAGTGTTCCGCACATTGACGTCAGAATTAATAGACTTGCCGTTTAATGTTTCAACGGCGGGAGGCAAAGGTCGTGTGACACCTATTTAGACCATGAGGTTTCTTCTCTCTCAGAGTCATGGGTCGACCGCAGTCTTATAATTGAAGGAGAGGCATTCTATTCTACTTTAAATGAAGAGATGGCGTACTTTCAGTTCAGAGTTTATTGTGACGTGAACATAGACATACGGGTTATGTACAGTTGTACGCCAAGTAGTTTGGCACCTATTTTGTTCTAGAGTTAGACTACTTCTCTCCCTCTCTGATGGAATGCTAGACCGGGCTAATTAATTATGACAAACACGTAAGTACAACACATGAGAGAGGGACGGTTCGGACAGCTTACTTGAGGATGCTGGTAAGTTTATTGTTAGCAATAGTTAGGTAATAATATAATTTACATTGTTTGTGGAAACTCATTGTTCCGTACAGTGGTAAATTATGATCATCTGCAGCATATGAGAGTTCCCAAATAATCATAAATCACACATCCTTTCTTTGGTTATTCATTTTTGTTGGGTGGAAATTTCCGAGGCCAATATAAACTCAAAATCAAACGATTTTCGTTTTTAATTAATTTATTCACGTCAAATATTTGGTCACCTATTTTTGAAACTTTTATTTAAATGCAAAGTTTAAAAAAATCTTAAAAATAATTTGGTTACATAAACAAAGAATGTTTACGTAGGATACATGTAATCTGAAAAAATATAGTAAAAAATATTGAGGGTGCTACTTAACATATGAATATAAAGCGACAAAATTAGAATCATCAGATGAAAAATGAAATATATATATAAATTACCTATCTAATATTTATTTCAAATAATCGACTGTGTTTAGGAAAAAGTTAAAATTTTACAGAAGAAACGAAAGACGTTACAAGAGTGAGTTTTTCATAACAATAAACAATATATATCAGCGTAAAGGGAGCGCCGTAATAATAATTGTTTTCAATTTAAATAAAGGAGAAAATAAATCCTAAATACATTTTTTTTCAGTATTGGTATGTTTTGTTAGGAGATTTCTGCATAGAACCAGCCAGTAAGAATATAATTCCACGATTGTATCAATTTCTGACGGCCTCCATGGTAAGGCTCTGGACTACGAATCCGAAGGTCGCGGGTTCAAATCCCGGCGTGCGCAAATACATTTTATTTAATTAAGTATTTTATTTTCATGTCAATACCGCACCAGAGTTTTGACTGTCCGGAGCCAGTGGGACGATAGGATTTCTATTCGGGATATGTTGTGACGGTAAAGGAAGTCGGGAAGGGAGAGAGACTGGGAAGAGGAAGTTTGGAAAGTACCCGGCTATTCGGATCTAGTCATCAAACATGGCTAAAGCCAAATCAAGAAACGTTTTGATTATGAATGTTGTTTTTTCACCGGGGCGATACTTAGAGTATCTACCACTCTGGAACGTGCCGCAAATAAAATTTCAACTTCGGACTCAAGCTTCTCTAAAACGACTCCTAGATTTAGCATTTTCCTCTTGTTCCAATAATTTCCGGACATCACGGATAAATAATTAATATGCGAAAAAAAATCGTATGTATAATTACGTTAATTTAAAAAGAAATACAAAAAAAATCTGCGTATAATTGTTTTTACTCGTGACAGCTGTTTGACATTCCGAAATTATGCCTCCACACACATAAAAAAATTCTGTGCGGCAAAACTTTTTTTAAAAATATTTAAATTTAAATAATAAATATTAAACATATTAAGAATAAAAATATACTTTAAAACAGTAAAATATATACATAGATCTACATATTTCTATGTCCGTATTTCATTAAAACTAGCACACTGTGCGCTTTAAAAATATAAATTTTGTGCTAGAAACTAACATGTTTTATTAAATTGCGGAAAAATTCAAAATACCTTTACTTACTTGGAGAAGAAGTTTAGTACAAAAAAACATAAAATTTCAATATTAGATTTCAAGTATTCGTAAGAATAAACAAAAAATGTGAGCAAATAAGTCAATGTAGCATCGGGCCGTAACACGTCCTCACTCGCCGAATGTTGATCGGCAACTAAACATTTAAATGCCGTGACTGACACGTAAAACACTATTCGGCGCGCCCACGGCCAGCGTTTTGGAGGGGCATAGGGTCGAGATTGCTTCAGCGGGCTTAAAAAATGATAGTTCCCGAGGGATGTATTTTAATTAATTCCGATGAATATGTTCCTAAAATAACAGATGTTTTCAGGTTGATGTCTCGGGAAGTTACTAATTCATCTTATAGAAAAATAAAATTTGATCGCTTCCGCTAATGTTATAGTTGTAAAACGCTTTTCAAATTTTTAAAAACGTTTTACTTGAAAAAAATTAAACGTTAAGGCACATTTTTTATTAATCTAAAATATGAATAACATGCATTCCCAGTGTTACCTTAGAAAAAAAAACTTACTATAGTTACGAAGTCGTCGGAATTAATTAAAATGTGAGTCTCGGGCAAACCCCCGTCATAGGCGGTGATATCAACTCTTAAACCTTCCTGCTAATCACTAATAAGAACAAACTGTGTTATTTTCAGCGAGACCGGTCGAGTAATTTTCGAGAAAATCGAGGACACACAGAAAAATATTCATTTTTATATATAGATAAGGAGATATTATGCACATGTGTATTATTTATCATGAACATCAGAATATTACTATTTTTTTTTTTGTATTACCCGCAATTTAAAAAGCATTTCTAATTTTTCAGTGTCCCTTTTTAACTTTTCGTTTGTTTTTCCGTTCCATTTTCTTAACGTAGGCACAGTTTTCCACCCTCTATGAACTGCACGTCACTGGACGTTGTACCGAAACCATTGGCGTGTTGATATAAATTAAAGTAATGTACACAAAATTACAGTGACAAAATTAAAGTGGCAGATTTACTGGGACGAATAACTAGTAACTAGGCGTTTTCCATCCGGATCTGTTAACACCAATCAAGGTCCGAACTACCGAGTGCAGTGGAACGATGCATCCCCAAATGGGGTCTGTTGTGAGGCCGATGGGAGGGGAAGGAGACAAGGAAGAGGAAGAGAACGATTGAAAAGAATTGTAATTCTGGTTTATGTAAAATATTTTGTTTTTTTCCAAGGAGAATTATTTAATAACAGATGATTAAATCAAAAAGCTATTCGTCAACAAATCAAGGAACAATCATCGTTTATAATGAATGCGTTTGTACTTTGTATTTGATGATGAAAAATATAACAAAATGCTGACATTTTTTTTAACTGTTCCCCATCCTGTTGTGTCTACCTCTGATAAAGAATTTTCCGATAGCAAAATGATTCGCGGGACCCGTCTATTATCTACCTCGTTAACCGAGGTCATACTGTACGGTCATTCTTTGAACCTATAGAACTTTGCACCAGAAAACTTTAAGCAAGGCGCCTAAAACTTTTTGCTCACTTATAAAATAATAATGTACTCGCAATAAATTAATACCTACATTTATATTATATTACATATATTATTTTTAAATTGAAAGACAATAAATTTAATAATGTTATTATTAAGTTCTGCAAGAATTTCATTTTTTATTATTGTGACAGCTGTTTCGGCGTTCAAACAACTAGGAAAACTCTGCCACAATTAAAAGCGGTTTTAATTGTAAGCACCTCACAGAATAGAGAATTTTAATTATCACAATTTTTCTGAGCAAATCGGTGAAAAAAAAACATTTCAAACACCATAAAAATGGTTGGGGTGAATAAAATCATATAAGTGGGTGGTCGCAATGTGGATAAACCAGTGTGAAAATAGCCTTGAACGCTGAAACAGCTGACACAATAGTAAAAATTAAAATACTTGCAGAACTTAATAATAACATTATTAAATTTATTTTCTATATAATTTCTTCAAAATATTGGTATTCACTTTGAGGCGTCATTATTAATAAATTAATTAAAAAATTACTTTGTATTCACCACTTTATTAATATACAGAGATATCTATAGCGATGCTTTCTTTACCAGGAATATATAGAATATAATAATGTAAGAATAGAAAAATTATAAACATAAACAAAAATTGATAGGTAAGTAATTAATCAAAAATGTTAATAAAAAATTGGAAAACAAATTTATATTAGAAATTAAAATAAATATATATATATTAATGTTAATATGAAAATAAATTCAAGAGACAGATATTTTCAATTTTTTTTGATTATTTATTAAATTTAATTCACTATTAACGATTTTTCAGATTTCCAAAATTCAATATTTGTGTAATTGTAATTTTTAACAGATTTACCAAAATAAATAACATTAATTTATGCACCAATTTGTAAGATTGTATATAAGATCACACAATAAGGTGATCACGTGGGATTTTAAAGCCGTTTCATCAGCAATAAAACAAATTTCTTAGTCATAAATGTGCAATATTAGATAGAGCAAATGGGGCTCATTCCTGACAAAGGATTTAGTTTAAATTGAACCAGTATGAAGATGCCCGTTGTAAGGTGAAACTGGTTCGGTCTAAAATAAACAAGTGGAAGAAAGTCACGAAGGTTTATAATAAATAAATACATCGTGAATAAAATCACCTCAAGGGCGCTTTACATCCTGTTAAAGTTCGAAGAACCTTTTACATAGATGTTTTTAGATTTGTCTTAAAGGTCTCGAAATTTCTTCTGACCTCAAACCAAATGTAAGGTCATTACAAGAATGTGGACACAGTTCATTGAAAGCTCTGTCCTCAAATTTAGCAGCATTCGTACTGCCCGACCTGAGCGTGAGTTGCCCCTGACTAAGATTATCTCGCGCGCAGAGACAATCAAAGCGAGATAAAAGGATTACTATCATTATGCCGGTAACACGGTGACGTTTTATCAATTGTGGGACTGTAATGCAAAACTGCCCACGTTCAAAAATCTAACTTTTCAGTAGTATCACAAACATTTTTTTTTCATAATTGAAAAAAATATTTGGAATCATTGCTGTGATTTTTTAACATGGCATTGGATAAATAATGATTTAAATTCATAATTTTAGTTAACTTATTTTGCAAACATGACAAATTCCGTTATATCCTTGTATCTGTACTTCAAAACATAAAAAAATGAAAACACCGAGAAAACGTTGTTATGTCCTCTTCCTGATTCAGTTTCCAGCCGGGAAACAAAAAAAAACCTTTCGTTCACTGTTTTCAAATTTCGGGAATGTTAAATACATCTATCTGTTAATCTTGGGCAAAATAGTGAGTATTGCAGAAAATATAAATTATTTCTCTCAAATTTCCATTGGAAATAGTACACATTGCCATAACATGAAAAATAGTTACTTTTGCGGAAAATGGTACATATTTTTTTGCTGGAAATAGTACGTTTTTCAAAAAAATGTGTTTTTAAGATGAAAAATGAAGATGACTGGAATTTTATCATAAAAATAATAAGGCCATGTAAAAAATACCGCACACTATATATCAATTAAAAAGCGTAATATTGACAAAAAGATTTTTTCCAACGTCGTACAGGTCTTATTTTTCATGGTAGAGTCACGGGACCCAGATAGATCGAGGCAGAAAAAAACCCTGTAGAATGGTGTATACAGAATATTTTTGTGGGTGGTGGTGGTTACAGCAGAATTGCTTTCCTGCGACGATATACAACTCAATTTAGCCCATGTGAAAAGGTTCACCTCAAGGGAGCTTAACTCAAATTATGAAGATATTAATTTTATTTGGTCATTAAAAGATCATTGCTTTGTAACATAAATAATTAGTGGAATAAAAAACGGCAATAAATAATAAAAACAATCAAAAACATAAGAAATAAAGTCCCAGTCCAAGATTAAAATAAGTCGTCACTTAACAAAAAGATACAGAAATACAGAAAAAATGTAAATTATGAACATTGATTAAAATAATCAAATTCTCTAAAGTATATATTGCATCAAAATTGTTGTAAAATGTGTTGCAGTAAAAGTCCGAAAATTGGTAAATTTAAGGTTCTACCGATAAATCCTACCATTAACCGAAATGGTTGCCAAAAGTCATAAATCGTGAGTCAAATTTAATAACGTTATTGTTAAGCTTTGCGAGAATTTTAGTTTTCTTTTATTATTGTGACAGCTGTTTCGGCGTTCGGGGCCATTTTCAAACTGTGGTTAGACCACGTTTAGACGACTTATTTATGATTCTATTTACCCCCACCCAATTTCAATTGTTTAAATAAATCTCAATTTAAATAAACACATTTAAATAAGCATATGGTATTCACGTCTTTAAAAGTCAATTAAGAAAACATTGCCATTTAATGCGGGGAAAACAGATTACAAATGTAAGTACCACACAGAATAGAGAATAACTATCACAATTATTTTCTCAGAAACCCGGTTTTACTGGTAATAAATCATTTTAGGCACCATAAAAATTGAAATTGTGTAGGGGTAAATAGAATCATATAAATAAGTCATCTCAAGGTTGCCTAACCACAGTTTGAAAATTGCCTTGAACGCCGAAAACGCTGTCACAATAATATAAAACCTTAAATACCTGCAGAACTTAATAATTACATTATTAAATTTGATTTACATTAAAAAAATATAATTACCAAATGGAGTTCTACGAATTTAACACGAAAACAATTAATATGTAAGGTTAGGTTGGTAAAACAAAATTATAAACGTTTCCATATAATTTAATTAATATACCAACTAACCATCACTCAGTTTACCTGAAGGGGTGGGCAGAAAGGACGGACCGCCAAATAACTCGATCTTGGCATACACTTCTTGCTTTATTCACATTCATACATCGTCTCACACATTCTCTTCTATTATTCTGACTTCTAACATGGACCGACTCAAGTATTTGATTCACTTGATTGTGCCATGTCTTCTTCTGGCGTCCCCAGCTACTTCCATTCAAATTCGCGTCATATATTCATCTTACACTCCTTTCTTCATTCATTCGCTCTACGTGCCCAAACTGTCTATGCGTCCCTTTCTAAATCTTACTCAATACACTTACGTCAGCCTTGCATTCTTTACGAATCTCAATATTTTTCAGTTACACATGGTTTTACCACACATTCGCCTCAGAGATCTAATTTCTACGAAATTCAGTTTACATTCATCCTTCCTCTGCCAATTACATGCCTCATTGCCATATATCAGGGTTAGTATCAGCACTCCATTGTGGACTGCTAGCTTCGCTTCTTTGGACAACTTTTTGTTAGCGCCGGTGTGTAAATATCTGAATTATGTAATTAATATAATTCAGACATTTACACAATTTAATGTAAACTTAACGCTGCACAAAGAATATTGTAATAAATTGTGTATTCACCAATTAGGACACAACACCATAACAATATTGAAAATGTATTTTATCACTGTAATAATTACGTGATGTTATTCTGTTTGAGAGCCAAAATAAATCAAGATTTACCGCAAAAACTTAAAATTTACCTATTTCGGACTTTTACAGTAATATAATAATATAAAGACAAAATTTGATAAATTAGCACAAAAAAATCAAATAAATTATTAATTAACAAAAGGAACAAAGTTCACACAAAATTTAAAATAAAAACAATAACATTGATAACACAATAAAAAATTCTCAAACCTCTCATTGAAAAACCAATAGATGACGCACAGAAATATACAAAGTTCCAGATAACCCGTCATTTTATAACTTGAACTTAACTATTCGCTACACTGGGGGTCAGCAAAACCGACTCTTGTCTCACAAGCTGCCTCCGCACATCACAGACTCGCACTGGTGGACAAAATAATAATTATTTAAAAATCCGTACATTTTTCACGCCGTCCTAAATCACTGTACGTCACTAGATCTTCATTTCGGATTATTTGATTATATATTGATTTATTCACCTGGTGATTGATTATTTTCATTTAACACTAGCGAGATAATCTGTGAGAGATTGCACAATAACAAATAATACATATTCCATCGCTTCTGCAGGTACTTCAAATTAGTTCAGAATAATTGTATATTTGCGGCACGTTCCAGAATGGTAGATACTCTCAGTATCGCCCTGGTGAAAGACCACCATTCAGAATCGAAACGTTGCTTGAAATGACTTAATCCGTGTCTGGTGACCAGATCGGAATAGCCAGGCACTTCCCCACCTTCCTCCTCCCATCCCCCCCCCCCCCTCCCCGCAACTTTCAGCCTCACAACCTACCCCAATTGGGGACGCCATAATCTCGGTTGGGAGTAGTTGAGACTCTTGCGCGGCATTCGCATAAGAAAAAAAAACACCCTTCGAATTATATTATAAACATATTGTTATGCACCCCTGAAACACGAACATGTATAAATACCGTAGTTTAAGAAATGTAGGTACCAGTCTGAAGGGTCACCTAGCACATAACAGGTTGAAACCGGTCCGGTCTATTAATAGACAGTGGAAAAAGTTTAATATTTGGTTTATTAAATCAACAAAAAAACACAGAAGGTTAGAGAGGAAAATTATTTCCCTCGAGGCCTATGTCGTGTTTGGGGATGCTGTGTGGAGGCTTTTTTTAAGGAAAAGGAAGGATAGGAAGTTCTGGGAAGGAAAAAAGTATGAGGGGTGGGTAGGAATCTGGGGGTCAGCGTGTCTAGGAGTGACGGACGTATGAATCCATTCCTCCCATTGCAGCACAAGGCGATGGATCGAGAGAGTCCAAGCTGGAGAGGTAAAAGGGTCTCCCCCCCCATACGTGTCGTCAATAACGGTATATAAAAAGTGTTGTTAATTACAATATCTAAAAAGTGTCGTCAATTACAGTATCTAAAAAGTGCCGTCAATTACAGCCTCTAAAAAGTGTCGTCAATTACAGCATCTAAAAAGTGTAGTCAATTACAGCCCCAAAAAGTATCGTTAATTACGGCCTCTAAAAAGAGTCACAATTGTTGCCATGGCAACACGTTATGTTGACGTTTTCAAAAGTTTTCATTGCCATAAAGAAAAGTCAGGTAAACAAATTTTATTATTTTCCTTTGAGAATGCAAAGTATTCACCGGCAGGTAATTTATACATGCTGCAATATTCTGTAGACTGGAGTTGTCATGGGTCCAGGTCGGCGCATATATTATGCTAAGGAAGTACCTATAGCACTGCACTTAGGTATAACCGATAAAATAATCGAATGAATTTAAATTTATTATGCCTAACAGTACAGGCAAAATACTGTCACGCGTAAAAGTAACTACATATATAGCAGAACCTTTTGGTAAAAAAAAATAAATTAAATCAATTACGCGTAATGTATTATGCATGTAATAATATTTACTACAATTTTTTTTTAAATACTTGTTTTTAAAAGCAAATTTTTAAAAGATAAGGTTATTTTCTGTGTTTGTTACTAAGTGCCCTCGTAGGAATTTTAATCCATGGTAGGTTCCTTTTTAGTGTACGGTCCTGCTTATATTACTAAAAAATAGACATATTTTAATTGTAACTAGTACCGCCTTTTGCACAACAGAAACTGATCATTTTTTTTAATAACTTATTGAAGCTTATAAACTTCATTATAATATATGTTTAATCGTTGTAGATAATATTAACAAGTCTTAGAATGAAATATGAAACCGAAAAGACACAGAAAAGTAAAAGATAACGGCAGTAGCTGGGACTCAAACCCAGAACCTCATGGTCTATCCGGGCCCTGCGCTCTAATACACTGATCTACGGCTACCCCAATCCGTATAAATAAAAATCAGATAGGTATATCCGAGACACTATCTAACGATTACAAATAAATTCGGGTTAGAATCTGGTAGCCATAAAAAGGAAACAGTCAAAATATATGGGAATTAATTGAAGATGATATTAACAGGTCGTAGGAAATCCAAGTATGATACCGATAAGGATGCGGAACGGATTGGGGTAGCCGTAGCTCAGTGGATTAGAGCGCAGGGTCCCGCCCTGGGTTCGGGTCCCAGCTACTGCGGTTATCTTGTTATTTTCCGTGGCTTTTCGGTTTCATGTTACACCCTGAGAGTTGTTAATATTATCTTCAATGATTTACAGTCAATGTGTATTTATTGTACTGTGTATAATTGCAGAATTGGATTGTAGTGCCATCTACCGACATTCAGATTGAAGAAATTTAGATGTAATTTTTTTAAAATTACAGTAATTTGTAATTGAAATACCTAAGATAAGACATTTTATAGATAACGCGCTATTTTCTATTGTATTATTATTAGGACGTAGAGACGTTGCGAAGCCATTGCTGAGTAATGTTGTGATTGACAACTATTGTGACGTCATCTGATTCAAAAACGTATTTTTGGTTTTGTTTACAGTAACTACACACAGGAGGCCCTGACGAAAATAACTTTCCTGATGGCCTATATCATCATTGGGGATGTTGTGTGAAGGATCGTTTAGAGGATAGGAAGGAGTGAAGAGTCTTCAAGAGACCCATGTTGTAGGAGGGAGGACACACGGAGACTGGTAAATCATTCCATAGCCGAGCCGTTGAACACAGAACGAGTCGTAGAAGCGACCCGTTCTCATGTGACAAATGTCAAATATGTGCAAATGTTGGGCGAGCGTTTGGCGTGTTTCGCGACTGTGCACCGGTGCCAAAAGGATCAATGACGGTAGTTCCTCAGAGCATCTTCCATTAAAATACCGATAGAACAAGGACAGCATTCCCACCTAACGCCTGCGCTCCAAAGATTGCAATCCGTTCGTTAATATAGGCGAATCTACCAAACGGACCGCCCATTTTTGCAGAGTCAAGGCCCGACCAGAGCCTGGACCTTATGGAGCTCTTATCACTTAGAATCGAGGCCGTTTTTAGGAGGGAAAAAATAAAACTGAACTGTAGACTTTAAGAGAGGAGTTTAAAGAAATTGATTATCCGTTCAAGAAAAAATATCGACATTTGAAAAAGTTTGATCAATTTCACCCGAAGTAATCGGAATGACTTCACAACACTATTATATTTTTAAAAGATACTACTAATTCGTTCAAACGAATCGGAATGCCTTCGCAACACTATTCCATTTTTAAAAGATACTATTAATTCGTTCAAACGAATCGGAATGACTTCGCAACACTATTCCATTTTTAAAAGATTCTACTAATTCGTTCAAACGAATCGATCATTTCCCATGGACATCTCGATGATGTCATCGCTAACACTTATTGATATTTCTGGCACATACAGCGGCTTTCTCACCCTTGGGGTTACTAGTTACTACTGACTCAACATCTTGGCTAGAATCTTCAGATCTGGCATTTCAACATCCTTAAAATGTGGACAAAGAAGCTCTGAATTTTTAGCTGTAAAATTATACAACAAACTCCCACCAAAAAAAGCAATTCAATCAAGTTTTGCATTAAGTCCAGCAAAACTTGGCTTAAGGAATTACCAGAACAAGAACTGACTACTATTCTCAAAAAAACGTCATAGAAATTACTGGATAGACCCTACCCTAACCTTGAAGTTGAAATATAGAAGTCGCTGAAACCCTTTTGTGCAAAACAAGGTCCGCCTCAGCACAGGATCTCCTAGTGAGGGGAGGACTATGAACAAATTCTATAATATATATATATATATATGTATTTTTAATATTTATACCTTATTTTATAATATCAAAATTATATAGAAACTAATAAAAATAAAAAATTATAATAGCACACGTTCATAATAGTACACATATACAACACACAAGTACATTACGCCATGACCTGTAGCTCGATAGCCAGAACAGCACGAAGAGCTTTCGCACGCACTGTCTGTGTCGACAATAACTATCGGAATTTGTGAGAAATTCTAGAAATCCTGAGATATTTTGTGCGAAGTTGACTACTCCTTAGTTTATAATTTATTTTTTAAAACTAATTCCACTTTTAATGACGACATGAGAAAGGATGCATTCACGTAAATTGTATTTGAATTTTAATGATGACATAAGAAAGGATGCCTTATTCACGTAAAATTTGTATTTAAAAATATTAGTCTCAGTGTTTTGATTTCGTATCGATCCCATGATTTCTGATTATTTATTACGGTCTACGTATTATTTGTTTTCAATTGGGAAGTTTCGGGTTAAATTCCCAAACACATATTATACTAACGTAAGTTAGATGCAACTTACAAAAATAACTCTGGGAATATTGACAAAAGAAAACGAATGGCGGAAATGGCGCTTTCACCTGAAAATATGTGCATTGACCCATAAATCCTATACAGAAAATGGCGCACGCAATTTCAGGATCACCGTTGTAGAATTATAGCGGCCGGTATTTCAGTTTACTCAGGAATGTTTTATGACGAGCTTATTATAATCCGCATATAGGTCGTAAGCATAGATAATACGCGTTTTGCCTATGATTTTAACAGAGTAACGTGCTTCTTTGCAAAACCAAACTGTCATCACGATGTTTCAAAACGTCAAAGGGCGCTGTTTATTTTCACACGGGTTTAATTTACGAGTGCATTTTGATAAAGTCCTCCCACACAAATCAGCACTGTTCCATATGCGAGGAATCTAATTACTGTAAATAGTATTTGTTGTGCTGGAGTCAGTTGAAAACAACCTGTGTTGCCACATTGGAACTTTTAAAATTCCTTCTTATGTTTTTATCAGGCTGTTTTAAATTGAATATCATCCTTTATCAATTAAGATCATCGACATTCCTCATTGCTCGACGAATCATCCAAGTCCATACTGATAAAAATAGGCAATTTAAGAAATTACATAAATTTAGGTAATATGTAAATATTTACGTAAATGTCAAATTTGACAGATTTGTATCACTATTTGCGCCGCAGCGTCTAACAAAGGAACTGCCTGCGGCTAGCAAGGATTAAGCGACCGAAATAGGACCCTTAAATTTTAGCAAATATTCACATAAATTATCTCCCTTGGCGAGCATAAAAAGTAACCGGGCGATAGAGATTTTCAGCTTTATAGTTAAGCGACTTATCGACGCAAAGGGTCCCCAGTCCCACAACCCTATGAAGTATGAAGATTTAATTTATACAGTTGGAACAGGGAATGGTTTTCTCTCCCGAGGACCACGATCATTTTTATCAATAACTAGCTGAAGTACCCGATGTTTCCCGGGGTTATTACTAATAGTTTGGAGTAAAGTTTTATAACCCCTATTGGATTTTTGTGTATCCTCCCTTCCCGAAAATCTGCGGTTCGGACGGGGTGCGATCTGGTCACCCTACACGTCCCCATCCGAGACCCTAGTCAAATATGACAACCCTATCTCCACAGAGTATCCTCAAATATGACATAGGCCCTAGAATTTTGTTTTATCTGTCAGTATATGCAGTTAAAATTTTTAAAATAATAAAGCACCTACTCTGTCATGTCCTAATAAAGTGGTTTTATATTGTTTGTTTACAATAAATACAAAAAAAATGTTTTTTTTTAGAACCTCACGTTAACAATTCAATACCAATTTATTTTATGCACATATTTTATCTCTCACATTGAAAATTCGCACATTTATCGCAAGTTAGAAAACAATTAATCGTAAAATATTTCCGAGCACTTTTCTGTGTCACTGGACATATGTCCCAATGTAGCACTTGTTACAAAACACACCGCCTCGAAGGAGCAAAGCCGACTGAGTTACCAGCAACCAGCAACCAGCAGCTGACGAGTCTGACGATTGACCAAACCAGTGACCGGCGACCGACGCGTGATGTGACAGTTGATAGTCTCACTGCACTGTGTTACCGTGTTGTACCGTCAGAGTGGACTAACTATGTACAACATTACTGTTAACAGCGATTGTGCGCAAGTAGTAATGTGGTAAGCAGTGGCTTTTGGGCAAAATACCCCGCCCCGGGGCAAACCTGTTACTGAACTCGGAATCAGCTGGAGTCGGAAGTCAACACAGTAGAAAAATAAGTGCAAAAATGCTCGTTTTTTCAACTTTACCGCGCTCTTACTATCCCATTTTATGTTTAAACTGACCTGATCATCCGGGACATCCCAATTTAAGGGATGTTGTGAGATTAAAGGAAGCGGGGAGGGTAAAGAGATAGGTAGGATGAAGGTGA